>CAUYSK010054243.1:0-45624 GCA_963575035.1 Avahi laniger
TGGCAAGGGGTTACAGCTGGACCAGATTGAGTCACAACTGGAAGAGCCCTGGACATTGCCCCATGGACCTAGAGACTGAGAAGCTGTCATGGCCCGGGAACATCTCTGCAGCAACTGGATGTGACTTTGGGTTGTCTCCTGGTGGGGAGGGTGTGGACAATCATCATCAGGACTGGGGGCCAGATCCCGAGCCTGCCCTTTTCAGAAATGTCTGGGCTTGTTTATATCTCTCTAGGACAGAGTTTCCTAATCTCAGCACTCTTGACATTTGAAATTGGATAATTCTTTGTTGCAGGAGGCTGTCCTGCGCATTGTAGGATGTTTAGCAGAATCCCTAGCCTCTACCCACTAGATGTCGGGAGCGCCCACTCCTACACCCACAATTGTGACAACCAAAAATATTTCCAGATACTGCCACATATCCACTAGAGGTCAAAAGTCGTCCCTGGTTGGGAATCAGGGAGGCAATGAGGTACTTCGGAACAGTTAGAAAAGGGGAATAATCAAAAGAGAAAAAGGTCAGGGAGGCTGAAGGGGCCCTCTAAGATAGGAACTGAAAAGTGGCCATTGGGTCTGGTGGTTTACTTTGGATCTTCAAGCAGATATAGGGGAGTGGCGGGGGGCAGAAGCCAAACTGCAGGACTCAGGAGTGAGTGGGAAGTGAGAAAGTGAGTCAGTGAGGGAGGCTCTTCTTTAAGGACTCTTGGCTGTGAAAGGAAAGAGTGAGGGGTACATGGTTGAGAGAGGGTTCTTTTGAATGTGGGAGAAATCTGAGCCATGGGGAAGAAGATAGTTGAAGAAAGCTTGAAAATGGAAGAACTATGTGAAAGATCCTGCATCCTGGTAGATCCTGCATACTGCATTGGAGACATAGCCACTGTATTGTTAAATGAAAAAAAATCATATGACGGGGTCATTTCTGGTTTTTGTAAAACAAAACCCCAAAAGTTCTGTAAATATGTTTGTATGTTACATATATTTATAGATTTATGTTTGCTTTATGTTTGAGTAAACATAGAAAAGAGTCTGAAAAGAGACTTAGCAAGCAAGGTTATTATGTAGAGAGGGTGGGCTCAGGGACAAGGAATGGGAGGCAGTAGGGTATGGGGGCATAGAGTGGGATGGGGTACAGGGCAACTGGGTGGATGGATTTTATTTCTTTGTATGCTTCTGTGTTGTGAAAGTGAAATGATTAAATAAATGTTCACAAAAATACAAAAAATAAAAGGAAGTGAATTTACTGCTTTGGGTGGGTTGGAAGGACCACCTTTTCCTCTGGGACAGGAGGGAAGGAGAAGAAACACTGATCTATGCAGCAAAGGCAGAGGGTGGGGAACAAGGGGGCTCCTTGTGTGTGATGTGGACAAAGCACCTGAGAGTGAGTGAAGATGGAAGGTCAGGGCAAGGATGGGGGCCTCTTTAGGCACTCTGGGGAGTAAGTGGAGGGGGGTGAAGGTGAGGCGTGAAGGGAGATGTAAGGATCATCAAGCAGCATGGGGTAGGATAGGATCCAACTGAAAGAAAACTAAGGGGGAGAACAGTGGGTATCTAGGAGGAAAAGGAAGGAGGGTAGATTCAGGAGTGACACCAGACACAAATCTCTCAGGTGTTGCAACCTGCCATCTATTCATTACAGGAGAAATAGCACATGCAAAGGGGAAAAGGCAGGAATGACAGGCAGAGATCTGTGTCTGACTCCTTCCCCTTCTAGGCTTGCAGCATATCTTTTCATTTGTTGCTCTGCTATGGAGAAGCTGAGCACTAGCTATACTTTGTTTTCAGGTCCAGCTAGCTGGGAGTGCAATTTCTAGCAATCCAGTCTTTACCTGAAAATACCTGAGAGTTTAAAGTCAAGTTCAACTTACTTCAGGTCTTTGATTTTACAGTATGGATTACGCAGTGCCTGGCAGAGCAAGTGTAGCTGAGACATTGGCAAATCGTGCAGCTGACAGGATCTAAAAGAGCTGAGAAAACAAAAATAATTTAAAACAAACAAGTAAAAGGTTATTTTGGCTTTTGTCACCATGCTAGTACTAATTTACCCCTTCCCAAAATCTTAAGAGGTATTATCCCATTTTGCAGAAAAAAAAATTAAAGCACAAAAAGTTAAGTAATTTGCTCAAGATCACATAGGTAAACAGAGGTCATTACTCAGGTCTGACTCCAAAGCCATGTTACTATGTGCCAAGCACCTAGGCAAGCACTCTACATACACAAATTATCTTATCTGGCCCTTAACCCAATGACAGGTATTGTAATCACCATTTTGCGGATGCTCTAAGAGGTCAAGTGACATTCCCAAGCTACCTTTACAATATAACTGGTTCTTGGTTATCAGTACTGATAGAAGAATTAATGATAATAATTAAAAACTAAGAAAGTTCAATAGTAAACCCTCACTTAGCCAAGATTTTGGGAAAACGAGTATTTCAGGTTTAATTCTTGGTGAGAGTTAAGCCCTCTGATAAAGGGAATAAGGATTTGGGGCAGGGACTCCATCTAAGGCTGATTTTCTGGAAACCCAGAATGAGCCAGAAGCCCCTTTTTGTTTCCACCAGTGTTTCAACTCCCTCAAACGTATCAGTCCATTATTTTACTTTATAATATACAGCTGGATTGAAGCTGTCATTAATTCGTCATTTAAGCTCTGCTACCCCTTCCCCCCTCTAGTTCCAAATACAAACTCTTGCTGCACCTCCCTCCCCCTCCCTACTTCCCTCAAACACACATACGACATGCTTATTTCTGCCTCTATGCTATAGCCCACTAGGGAAATACAACTATGAGAGGTAATACTTGGGTTAGGCCTGGCACGGTGGCTCAACACTTGTAATCTCAGCACTCTGGGAGGCCCAGGTGGGAGGATTGCTTGAACCCAGGAGTTCGAGGTTATAGTGAGCTATGATCATGCCACTGCACTCCAGCCTGGGTGACAGAGCAAGACCCTGTCTCTGAAAATAAATAAATAAATAATTTTTTTTTAAAAAAAAGACTTGGTTTAATTCCCTTCTAAAGTAGAACCTTTTGCTCACTCTCCTATCCTCAAGGTCCCTTACTCATCAGCTGGCCCCAAAACTATGGGACAGGCAAACCTAAATATTGAGAACAGACTTAAGGCATTTTCTAGATAACACCGGTATAAGGATTTTTTGTTGCTTTAGTCAGTAAGTCAATAAAACTGTATTTTATAGTATAGAGTCCATATCATAAAAGTGGTTTACTTGAGCCTCTTTGAACTTTAGCTTTTGACCCTCTGTGAAGTTGCAAGTTCTGGTGGAAAAAGCTCAGGCTTTAAAGCAAGATACATAGAGTGCAGCTCTGCCCCTTATTCATCTGAAGCTCTTTGAGGCCTTAGTGATGAAGTATATGTAGAGGAGAGTGACAATCAATACAACGTTAGGTTTACAATCTTTTCCAGAATGGTCATCTACACTAAAACAGCAGAGTCCTCAATGATAATCTCGATGACCTTACGTACCCAAAACACTTTATAATTATAAAACACATCCACTGGGTGACAATGAAGACACACAGTGGCTAGTACAGTGCCTGGTACATAATAGATATTCAATAAATCCTTATTGTACTGATTGACATAAAATATACACAGTTAAGATGTTTATTTCTCATTTTTATTTATTTTATTTATTGACAATGCTAGAAATGATCACGTGCCTGAATACACAAAATAAATAAGTAGGCCCATTGTCTGTGAAGGCCAGAAGCTGAAGGAAAAACATGGATATACTCACTCATTAAGTGTCAAGGCTGGTGGCACAAATGCTGAGGCTGGCTCTTCCCCTTCAAATCCAGGCAGGTGCTGACACTTCAAAGACACTGATAGGTGACTGTGACTGCTTTTTACACAGAAGGACATAGCCAGAATGTCCAATTTTGTATAGGTAGGTTGAAGCAGTATAACTGACTGTAAATCATCAATTATCTTTTTTGAATATTCTTCTTCCTGAATCTCATACAAACAGTGAAACAGATCCATTGGCTCAATCTGTAACCTAGAAGATTTATCTTTTATTTCTCTCTCAGTCCATTTTAGTAACTCTTCTCGAAGACCTGGAGAGATTTTTCTTCCAAAAGTAGTTTCCACAGCCTTTCCTTTTCCTTTATGTAAGAGACCAAATAAAAACTGTATCATTAGTGATGAAAACCCTTTTCCATATTGTTGGAATATTTCTTGCCATGTTTTCCCCACTTGATTAAAAAACATCCAGCTATTGTCATTCTTCAGGGCATAGAACACAGCAGTCAAGAACTCTTGGAAACTGAAGTGAAGGAAAGTATAGACATTGATATCTCCTTCAGCTTTTTTCAAAAAGTGATTGAGAAAAGCACAGTTGCTATCATACACTCCTATCCCATGTCTTCTGAGGTCCCTGGCTGCAAACAGAACCTGATGGTTCTGCAGTCCTTCGGCAGCCAAAGAGCAAAGGCCCCACAGGCAACTTTGTCCTTTCCACACTGAAATGCCTGTGAGGGTTTTGAGGCACTTGGAAAAGTAGAACAGATATACATCAGTCATGGTCTGAAGTGACCTCAAAAGAGTCCTGTCACCATCTCCTTGTGACTGCAGAACACTGCATATCATCCAGGAGACAATGGGAAGAGAAGACATAATGTCAAGGCCTTCATTTTCTCGCAGACCATAAAAGACTTTCATTGCTGCATTAGCAACTGAAAACTGACTCAAGAAATATGCTTTCTTTTCAGCATCTGTAAACCATAAGATTTCTGCCTGGATAGGCTGTTTTAACAGAGAGTGGAGCTTCTTTATGGCTGTAGGCCGGGCAGTTATCAGGAGGGAGGATTCGGGGAACAGTTTCTTCCTCACAAAACTGCACAAGAGGCTCTCTACTGGCTTCCTCTCCTGGGGGTGAGCACTAAGATCCTCTTCTCGGTCACCCACAGGGTACTGCAGCTCAGGAAATCCATCAAGAATGAACAGAAGCTTCTCTGGATATATGAGAATAATGTCCAAGATTGGTCCATTTATATCTTGAAAGGTGTTAGTGATCAGGTCAGCAGCACTAAGGTTAGCAATATGGCTTATTTCTCTGCAGTTGACGTAGATGAGATAGTCAAATCTGCCTGGAGTAACCATTCCTGCTGCCCAGTCAAACATGAACTTGTGCACCACAGCTGTTTTCCCAATCCCAGCACATCCCTGAAGCACCACAGTTCGGGATGAGATGGAGCCCTCTTCATCAGGATCAAATACATGTTCCATCTCAATAAAATGATCTTGTTGAGGAATTCCACATGGTGTCTTTTCTGATATACCATGTTCTTTTACAAGAAGCAGTCGTGACTCTATATGCTTGCCATGGTGATAACATTTATCAACTCCTATTTTTAGGTATTTTTCTTTTAGATGTTTTCTGAATACTTCCCGGTAATCTAATGTGGTGACACCAAGAGTTAGTAATCACAGAATCCTAGAGAATAATACAAACAACAACTCTAATACCACCATCACCACCATCTCCACTTAGATGTCTCAAAGGCTCCTCAAACTTCACATATCTAAACCTGAGTTCTTGATTTCTACACTCCTCTGCCCCCCAAAACAACCTTCCCCAGGCATCTCATATCAGTTATACAGTGCCATCTCATCTCAGTTACATAGTGCCATCCAGTTGCTCAGAAAAGTGTTAGGAGTCACTCTTCATTTCTTTTTTTCCTTCAGTCCTCTATATCCAATCGATTTGCAAATCCTATCATTTCACATTTCCAAAATAAGCCGAAATCCATTTGTTTATCACTATATCCTCAAATATCACCCAAGTCCAAGGCACTACCAACTCTTTCCAGGACTGGTGAAACAGCCTCCTACTCATCTACTTTTGACCATCTTCCGGTTCCTCTCCACAGAGCAGCCAAAGCAATTTCCTACAAATATTGATTAGATTATGTCACTACTCTGCCCAAAATCCTTCAAGAGCTTTTCAATTGCACTTGGTGTAAAATCCAAAATCCTTACTTCATCCTACAAGGTGTTCCATGATGTGAGCCCTACCTACTGCCCCTCCCCTATGTATCATTCTCTTTCTCATTCCTTATACTAAAACCCCATTGGCCTACTTTTAGTTTCTCAAAAATGCCACTTTCTTGCCATGTTCTCTCCTACTTCAGGGCCTTTACAGTAGCTATTCTCTCTACCTGGAGCACTCTTCCTCCTGCTCTTCCCACGGAGAGCTCCTTCTCATCCTTCTGATCTCAACTTAAATATTACTTCCTAGAAGAGGATTTGCCTGGCCACCTAATTTAAAGCAGATTCTAATATTTCCCTTCCCAGCATCTTAGTTTCCCCTTTATAGCAATTTATAATTGTCTTGTTTGTTGGCTTTTTCATTGTTTGTCTTTTCTGCTATACAATGATCTACATGAAGACGGCGCATTATCTGTCATCTTCACTCATAGTACCCTGAGTACCTAGCACAATGCCCAGCACATAGTAGACAATAAATATTTATTGAATATGGCCATAAATGCTTTTGAGTTAAAAAAGTCATTTATTATCACCCATTCTGTGCCAGATACTGCACAGACCCTTTACATATATTTCTGATACAATTCTCACAATAATCCCACGAAGTAGGTATTATCCACACTTGATAGTTGAGTAAACTGAAACTCAATAACCAAGGCCAGCTTCATGAGTGTGCAATCTGTGCAGTTACACACGTCCCCATATTCAGAAGTACCTATGCTTGGTTTAATGTTCTGCTGTTGCTGTCTTGAAATTCTTAATATTTGAACAAGGGGTCCCACCATTTTCATTTTGCACTGCACCTCTCCAAGTTATGTAGCCAGTGCTACTTACAGCATTAGATAACTTGTCAAATGCTACTAAGTAGAAGAGCCTTAATTTGGATTCAGATTTGTCTGAGGTTTATATGCTTAAATACTAGATAGCTTTTCACCTTCTGTAACTAGAAAAAATAACCCAAAGAGTCAGTCATCAAGTTCAAACTTCCGTTAAGTGAATGTTTAAACCAGCATTTCTGAAATCAGTGTTTCTTAGAAGACTATTCTACAATATATTAACAGGAGAGCTGTGAAAAAGGTGTTCTATGGTCAAATAAACTGAGGGGAATGTACCCTCTAGTCTATTAGAGTTTTTCAATGCATATTAGCACAAGAAAGGCTCTGATGTTAGTATATGAAAGGATAGCATATGAAGGTTCTTTAACTTTCCCAGAAGTAAAAAAAAAGGTTGTTTAACTTTGTTTAATCCAACATTTTCTGGTCTTAAATAACTACAGAATACTTTTCTAACAGCAAAGTTATTAATTCCTAGAAAACTGTTCTGTAGAATTCAGTTTTGGGAATGCTGATCTAGATAAGGGTTGGCAAACATTTTTTGCAAATTTTCGTAAGTAGTTTAGGCCTTTCAGTCTCTGTTGTGATTACTCAACTCTGCCATCTTAGCGTGAAAGTAGCCATACACAGTATGTAAATAAATAGCTGTGTTCCAATAAAACTTTATTTACAAAAATAGGCAACTAGCTAGAATTTGACCCACTAGCTATAGTTTGCTGGCCCTAATTTGGATAATCCCAGAAAAGAATTGGTCTTCTCTAGGAATAAAAGTCTCATTTGGCTCTTGACCACCACCACCAGTGGTCCTCCCAGTATTTGAATACCTATTCAAATATATTCTATATGATATAGAAGTTCTATCCGTTACGACAGTTTGGAGCTTCATAGATATTGCAAAAAAACTCACTGACTGTTGCTCCAGTGAACAAGAGGGGTAAATGGGAGAGGTGTGGGGATGAGTAGTTGGGTTCGTGGGACATACTATTCCCAAAACGAAAAATGACAATAAAATAGAAAAGACATCTACCTGTAAGCTCCCTCCATGAAAATGAAGCCAGAGAACTTGAAGTAACTGTGTGAAGAAAAGAGTTGGGGTTAGCAGTAG
This sequence comes from Avahi laniger, assembly GCA_963575035.1. Lineage (NCBI taxonomy): Eukaryota > Metazoa > Chordata > Mammalia > Primates > Indriidae > Avahi > Avahi laniger. The sequence continues at coordinate 7,943 of CAUYSK010054243.1, forward strand.
CACACAAATATACCTTCATACCAAAACCTGAAATACACAGTATGATACTGCTATACTCATTCATGCTATTCCCCAAACAGAAATACAACAAAGAAAGTAAGTCACCTCAACATCTTTTCTAACTTACTCGCAAAGGTATTTTATAGCTAATGTCCAACATAAAGTAAAACATAAGAACTTTTCTTACACATATATTTAGAGAGTGTACATTTTAATTTATATGATTGGTAAGGAAAATTTTAGGCATGAACTTAAAGATACATTATATGAAGTGGCTGTTTTCTGGCATTTTGCTTTCCACTGCATATTAGTCAATTGCATCTGTTGAGACTTCTGTTGAGGCTTCTTTTGAGCTTAACTTGTTAATGGGAAAGAACAGGCATTGCTGCATATTAGTTTTACAGATATATACAATGAGTTACATTCAAATACATATACCCACACTAAATCTAAACACTTACACATATAGGTATATAAATAAAATATACAAGCACACACACAATTCCACATTCCTATAGTGTTTTACTACTTGCACAAAAGCAAGAGTGAGACTTATAGTTGGGGAGGAGGTGTCACTAGATGGGTGCTAACAGGTGGTTGAGAGGAAGGAAAGTCTAGAAAGGCAGACACTAGAATGTCACAGAAATGGGCAGGCAAGTGAATGGTCTATTGAGGAAAACTGGCATCTATTCCCCACAACTGAACATTCCTTGGAGTTCAGGAATCAGCCACAAGGGGAAGGACTCCATCAATCTTCCCTCTTTGTTCTTTTGTGCTATCTCCTGTGAAAAACTGTGGTTACATCACAGGAACAGGCTATTTTGCAATTACAAAGGTTTGGAGGATTATGGAAAACAACAAAAAGCACAGTTGAATCTCTTCCTTTCTGTCTTTCCTTTCCCTCATTTTGGGTAACACAAAAATTATGGAGACAGTTTCAAGAGATTCATGGGTAAATACTGTATCCATGTTATATCTTAACATATACACCCACATATATACATTCAACAAAATTTTAAAGATTCAGAAGAATTCTGAATGCTATAAGGAGAAGAAGTAGGAGAAAGAGAATGAATAGACTTACCTAGAGTATGCCCTCTGTTACTTCATTCAGTTACTCACCTCTCTTTTCAGACAATAAATTCCAGGTACAAGCAGGTTCCATATCTTTTCTTTTCTTCTGATTGTTCATCCTGGCAAATCAAGAAGACTGTAACCCAAAACAGAAATGATGACTATGAGGCCTAGTGGAAGCTCAGAGTGAAAAAGTAACTCAAGAAAGACTCATTCAAGGCCATTACAGAGTTCAGGAAAGACAGAACACCCAATAACCAAGTAGACATCTAGGATGGGACTGGAGGAATGACAAGAAGACAGTCCAAAACTAACAGTCTTCAACTTGAAGAGAAAAAAAGCTAAAAGAGGATAGAATGTCTATAGAGCTTTAAAAGGTAAAAATATGAGAATGTCAAATTGGACTCTGAATCGGGTTACTAAGGGAAGCACAGGATTTAGGTAGTATACCTCGAATGTTTGTAGTCAAGGGAAGTAATAATGACTATGTACTTCCACAAGATATTTTTGGTGCCATCAATAAAGAGAAAATTCTAAGCCTATAGATTGGACTACCGTGGAATAAGACAATAGTCTGAAGAGTCAGGAGACCTAGGCCATAGTTCTGTTTCTATCTACCTATGGAACTTGATTGAGTAAAATTCTTCTCCTTTCTGGGTCTGTTTTACTATTTTCAAAAGGGCTCAGGGAATGTTAGACCAGGTTTCTTTCCAGGTTTAACACTGTAAGATCAGTGATTCTCAGTCCTAGCTGTATATTAGAATCACCTTCACACTATCCTCCAGAACTTTTTTTCCTTCTCTAAAATATTACTTATCACCTCCTAATATATTTTGTAATTTACTTATGTATTATGCTTATTATTCTTCTTTGTCAGTCTTTCCCACATAAATTGAATTATTGGTCCCAATTCTCAGCTTTTGCCATGAACTGTGCAATTGCACACACAAAAAAGTAGAGCTTATTTTCCTACCTCTTGTCTTTTAGCTTAGTCATGAGACTTGCTTTGGATAATGGAGTGTACCCAGAGTTGGACATGTCACCTCTTGTGATTCTGTCACTGATGAGAAGAGCCACAGAGAAACAAGACCCAGCTACTACAATGGTCCAAGAAGGATGAGAAATACATAAAGCAGAGCCACCCCAGTTTACCCATAGCAGCAAGAAAAGTAGAGCCACCACAGCCTGAATCAGTTGCCCAACAGAGCCCTTCCTAATTAGCTGAGTCCCAGACGGCCTCCAGATCTATGGGAATAAATGCTTAACAAGTCTTTAATTTTTCATGCCATGGAAATTTTGTGATTGTTTTTACACATCACTGTGGCAATAGCTAACTTATACATCTTGCTAGAATGCAAATGCATAGAAAGTTTTTACCACAGAGTAGACATACATTAATAGAAGCTTTTCTAAAAAATTCAATGACTAGTTTGCATTCCTGATAAATTAAATCAGAATCTTTGATGTTGAAGCTTGGCATTGATTTTTTTTTTAAAGTTCCCCAAGTGATTCTAATACAAAGCCAGGGAGGAGAGCCACTGTTCTAAGATTTGGTTATTTTTTATAGAGGAAAGAGTACATTGGTGAACCACATGCATTCAGGCCCTGACTCTATCACTTAGTGACCACATGACAACCATGGAATTAACATTTCCAAGTCTCAGACACTTCATCTGTTAAGTAGGGATAACAATAATACTTTCCTTATAAGGTAATTATAAGGATTAAAAGAGATAATGCATGTAACATATTCAGCACACTACATGGTGCACAGTAAAGGCTCAATAATCCTAAACTATAGCTGTGTGTGTTGCCATAACATTTTTTGTATTTCAGCATATTACAGGGGTACAAATGTGTGGGTTACATTTATTGCCTTGCCCCGCCCAAGTCAGAGCTACAAGCACATCCATCCTCCAGATGGTACGCATTGCACTCATTAGGTGTGAATATACCCATTCCCTGCTCCCCCTCCCACCTTCCCAATACCTAATGTATGTTACTACTATATGTGCACATAAGTGTTGATCAATGAATATCAACTTGATGGCGAGTATATGTGATGCTTATTTTTTTCATTCTTGGGATACTTCTCTTAGTAGAATGGGTTCCAGCTCTATCCAGGATAATACAAGAAGTGCTAGATCACCATTGCTTTTTGTGGCTGAATAGTACTCCATAGTATACATACACCAGATTTTATTAATCCATTCATGTATTGATGGGCATGTGGGTTGTTTCCACATCTTTGCAATTGTGAATTGTGCTGTTATAAACATTCAAGTGCAGATGTCTTTTTTACAGAATGTCTTTTTTTCCTTTGGGTAGCTGCTCAGGAATGGGACTGCTGGATCAAATGGTAGTTCTACTTGTAGCTCTTTGAGGTATCTCCATATAACTTTCCACAGGGGTTGTACTAGTTTGAAGTCCCACCAGCAGTGCTATGAGTGCTCCTATCTCTTCATACCCACGCCAACATTTGCTGTTTTGGGACTTTATGATAAAAGCCATTCTCACTGAAGTTAAGTGACATCTCATTGTGGATTTGATTTGCATTTCCCCGTCTCTACGTTGAGCATTTTTTCGGATGTTTGTTGGCCATCAGTTTTGAAAAGTTTCTGTTCATGTCCTTTGCCCACTTTTTGATAGGGTTGTTTGATTTTCTCTTGCTGATTTTCCTGAGTTCTATATAGATTCTAGTTATCAGCCCTTTATTGATGTGTAGCATGTGAATATTTTCTCCCATTCTGTAGGTTGTCTGTTTGCTCTCGTGATAGTTTCCTTGGCTATGCAGAAGCTTTTCACTTTGATCAGGTCCCACTTATTTATTTTTGTTGTTGCTGTGATTGCCTTTGGGGTCTTCTTCATAAATTTTTTCCCTAGGCCAATGTCTCTAAGAGTTTTTTCAACATTTTCTTCTAGAATTCTTATAGTTTCATGCCATAGGTTTAAGTCTCTTATCCACCGTGAGTTGATTTTTGTGAGAGGAGAAAAGTGTGGATACTGTGTCAGTCTTGTACATGTGGCTATCACATTTTCCCAGAACCATTTATTGAATAAGGATTATTTTCTCCAGTGTATGTTTCTGTCTGCTTTGTCAAAGATTAGGTGGCTACATGAGGATGATTTTATATCTGGGTTTTCAGTTCTGTTCCATTGGTCTATGTCTATGTTCTTGTTCTAGTACCATGCTGTTTTAGTTGCTATAGACTTGTAGTATAGTTTGAAGTCTGGTAAATTGATGCCTCCCAATTTGTTCTTTTTGCTTAAGATTGCTTTTGCTATACAGGGTCTTCTCTGTTTCCATACGAAGCATAGAATTATTTTTTCTAGATCTGTGAAAAATGATGTCAGTATTTTAATAGGGATTGCACTGAATCTGTAGATCACTTTGGGTAGTATAGACATTTTAATAATGTTGATTCTGCCAAACCATGAGCATGGTATGGTTTCCCAGCTGTTTACATCCTTTGCTATTTCCTTCCTCAGTGTTTCATAGTTCTCCCTGTAGAGGTCTTTCGCCTCCTTAGTTAAATATATCCCTAGGTATTTTATTTTCTTTGTTGCTATTGCGAAGGCTATTCAGTCTTTGATTTGGCTCTCAGTTTGACTACAGTTGGTATATAGGAATGCTACTGATTTGTGTACATTGATTTTGTAACCTAAGACTTTGCTGATTTTGTTTAGCAATTCCAGTAGTCTCAGGGCAGAATCTTTGGGATTTTATAGATATAAGATCATATTGTCAGCAAAGAGCAATAGTTTGACCTTTTATGCCACCATTTGGATGCCCTTGATTTCCTTCTCTTGTCTGATTGCCCTGGTGAGGACTTCCAGCACTATGTAGAATAGAAGTGGTGCTAGACAGTATCCTTGTCTGGTTCCATTTCTAAGCAGAAATGCTTTCAGTTTTTCCCCATTCAGTATGATGTTGGCTGTGGGTTTGTCATATATACTTGTATCATTTTTAGCTAAGTCCCATCTATACCTATTTTGTTAAGTGTTCTTATCATAAAAGGGTGCTGAATTTCATTGAATGCTTTTTCTGCATCTATTGAGAGGATCATATTGTCTTTGCTTTTATTTCTATTTAAGTAGTGAATTACATTTATAGATGTGCCTATGTTGAACATCCCTACGTCTCTGGGATGAAGCCCACTTGATCGTGATGGATTATTTTTTTGATAAGCACCTGAATTTGCTTTGCTAGGATTTTATTGAGATTTTGCATCTATATTTATAAGGGATATTGATCTGTAATTTTCTTTTTTTGTTGGTCCTTTCCTGGTTTTGATATCAGGGTGATGTTGGCTTCATAAAACATGTTGGGGAGGATTCCTCTCTTCTTGATGTTGTGGAATAATTCCTGAATGACAGGCACCAGTACTTCTTTATAGAGCTGGTAAAATTCAGGTGTGAAACTATCCGGTCTGGAACTTTTTTTTTAGGAAGGTTTTTTTATTGCTGCTTAAATTTCAGTACTTGAGATTGGTCTGTTCAGGAAATCTATTTCTTCCAGACTGAGCCTAGGGAGGCTGTGTGTTTCTAAGAATTTGTCCCCTTCCTCCACGTTTTCAAGTTTACGTGTATAAAGATTTTTATAGTATTCGTAGATGATATTTTGTATTTCCGTAGTATCAGTTGTAATTTCTCCTTTTTCATTCCTGATGGAGCTTATTAGAGTCCTTTCTTTTCTGCTTCTGGTTAATCTAGCAAGAGGCATGTCAATTTTGTTTATTTTTTCAAAGAACCATCTTTGTGTTTTATTAATCTTCTGTATAGTTCTTTTATTATTGATTTCATTTACTTCTGCTCTGATGTTGATTATTTCTTTTCTTCTGCTGGGTTTGGAATTGGTTTGCTCATCCTTCTCCAGTTCTTTGAGACGATTCATTAGATTGTTGATTTGTGATCTTTCTGTCTTTTGGATATAGGCATTTATGGATATAAATTTTCCTCTCAGCACTGCTTTAGTTGTGTCCTACAGATTTTGATAACTCGTGCCCCCTTTATCATTTAGTTCAAAGAATCTTTTATTTCCATCTTAATTTCCTCCTTAACCCAATAATCATTCAGCAGAAGGTTGTTTAGTTTCCATGACTTTGTGTAGAGATGAGTGTTTCTGTCGGAGTTGATTTCTAGTTTTATTCCACCGTGATCTGAGAATATGCATGGTATAATTTCTTTTTTTTTTTAAATTTTAAAACATGTTGAGCCATGTTTTGTGGCCTAGGATATGGTCAATGCTAGAGAATGTCCCATGAGCTGATGAGAAAAACATATATTCAGTGGTTTTTGGGTAGAATGTTCTGTAAATGTCTGTCAGACCCATTAGTTTTAGAGTTCTGTGTAAGTCCATTGTTTCTTTGTTTATTTTCTTTTGGAGGATCTGTCCTGTTCTGTCAGAGAGGTGTTGAAGTCCCTGGCTATTACAGTGCTACTGTTTATCATTTTTTTTAGATCAAGTAGGATTTGCTTTATGAATCTGGGTGCACCTGAGTTAGGTGCATAAATATTTAGAACTGCTATGTCTTCTTGTTGAATTGTACCCTTACCATTATATGGTGACCATCTTTGTCTTTCATTACTTTTGTTGATTTGAAGACTAAGTTATCTGAAATCAGAACTCCTATGCCAGCTTTCTTTTGGTTTCCATTTGCATGGAATATTGTTTTTCATCCCTTCGCCTTGAGTCTGAATGCATCCTTGTGGATTAGATGTCTTTCATGAACACAGCAGATACTCGGCTTGTGTATATTGATTCATTTGGTCATCCTGTGACTCTTTAATGGGCAGTTCAAGCCATTCACATTTATTGAAACAATTGATAAGTGGGGCGGATTTCTGTTTATCCTCTTGAGTTGAACTTTGTTGCTTTGTTTTCTCTCCTGAGCCATTGTGGTATCGGGCCTTTAGCTTTTGGGTGATTTTACACTGGTGAGTGTCTATTGTGCTGATCCATGTGTAACACTGTTCTGAGTACTTCCTGGAGGGCAGGTCTTGTCTTGATGAATTCCCTCAGTGTTTGCTTGTCTGAGAAAGTCTTTATTCTTCTTTTGTATGAGAAACTTAGTTTTGCAGGATACAAAATTCTAGGCTGGGCATTATTCTGTTTGAGAAAAGTGAAAATGGGTCCCCAGTCCCTTCTAGCTTGTAAAGTCTCAGTTGAGAAGTCTGCTGTTAGTCTGATGGGTTTTCCTTTGTAGGTTACCTGCTTCTTTTGCCTTATGGCTTGTGGGAGGGTCTCTTTTTTGTTGATTTTGACCAGTCTGATGACTGTGTCGTGCTGTCTTCCTGTTTGCAATGAATTTCCCAGGAGTTCTTTGAGCTTCCTGTACCTGGATATCTACATTTCTGGCAAGGCCAGGGAAATTTTCCTCCACTATGTTGTAAAATAGTTTATTCAACCCTTGTGTATTTTCTTTTTCACCCTCAGGGATGCCTATGATTCTTATGTTAGGCCTCTTCACATAATCCTACATTTATTGTAGGCTTTGCTCTTTTCTCTTATTTCTCTGCTCTATCTCCGTGACTGATTTCTTTAATTGAAAGGTGTTATTTTCAATCCCTGAGATTCTTTCTTCTGCTTGATCTAGCCTATTCTTGAGGGTTTCCACAATGTTTTGTAATTCCTTGAATAAATTATTCATTTCCAAAAGTTCTGTTTGATTTTTCTTTACTATTTCAATTTCCTTAGTGAATATTTCATTCACTTCATGGATTTTGTGTGTGTGTGTGTGTGTGTGTGTGTGTGTGTGTGTGTGTGGTTTCTTTGTGTTGGGTATTTATTTTCTCTTGCATTTCATTGAGTTTTGTTACAATCCATTTTCAAAAGTCTTCATCTGTCATTTCAGTGTTCTGATTTTGGTTGGTATCCATTGCTAGAGAGCTGGTGTTCCCTTTTGGGGGTGTCCTTTCAGTTTGATTCTTCATACTTCCAGAGCTCTTTCACTGATTCCTTCCCATCTGGAGCAGCTATTCCTTCTTACCTTTGGGTTTTTGTTTAGATAATGACATGCCCAGTTTTGTCTCTGTGCTAATAGGTGTGCTTGTGGGTGAGAATCGACCATATCCTGATGATTAGTCAGTAATGAAGTAAAAGTGGGTGCAAATTGACCTCCCTGTCATTAGGTGGCACCTGCCGGAGTAGCAAGCTGAAATGTTGTTTTTGTGTCCTGTAACCAGCTCTAGTTCTTCTGGAAAAGTACTCCAGTGCCTCAGGTGGTGGGTGGGGCCCTGGGAATTCCAGGTGTGTCCTCAATCTCCACCTCAGCAGGGGCAGGTGGGGAAGTCAGGCTGGGAAGGGCTGGGTCAGGTGAGCCTTCCCTCTAGCTCCACAAATGCTTTCAGCAGGGATCAAAGGTCTGTTCCCCACCTCTGGGCAAAGTTTCCAGGGAGGGGCTGAAATGGCCCCATTCAACCAGAAAGTCTGTGTGTGGAGGTGGGGCTGAAACCCGCAGTCTGGCAGTCTGGAGCAGGCCTCACTCCTTTCCACCCTCTGTTATTCCGTGGTTTCTCTTGGGCCTCCGCCAGCAGGCGGGACCTCAAGCCAGCTGAGCTCGCCATGACTGTGATGCAAGCCGGGAGGTTCCCTGCCCAGGATCATGGCCTGAGCTGGGAGTGCAGCCTTCCTATGGGGGGAGGGGTGCCCCTGGAGTACACTGTAGCTAGAATCCACTCTGAATTGCCCCTGAAGGCACACACACCTCAGTAGACTAATTCACAAATATCCCTTCTGTGCCCACAGGCAATGTGATCTAGAGCTGTGTATATGGGATGTGGCCTGCAGGCCTGTCCCAAGGGCCCCAGAGATAAATCCCTGACCATGCCAGGGAGAAGAATGCTGGTCCGAAGTCACCCACAGGGTGCCAAGCTGGATCCATGTCCCTCCCCCTTGGGGTTTGCCCGCTCTACTGGAGTCACCAGGCAAGTAGCACCAGGAATGGCTGGCAGGTAGGGAGCTCACAGTCTGAGCACCCCTCAGTCCACTGCAGGGCCCTAAAGAGAAAGGTCCGAGCCCTGTTCCCTGTGGATGCCTCGGGTGGTAGCTAAATCATCTCTCTCATCAGCTGTAGGTAGGGGAAGGGAAGGGGAGAATGAAGGACTATGTGGAGGAAGAACAGCACACCAGTAGTCTCCAACTCTCTTTCCGGGAGGCAGTTCTCCCAGAAGGACCAGGCTCTGGAGTCTGGCTGATCTCCGAGGACCCACTGGACCCCTGTGGCTCCTGCAATCTTGGCTGGAGTTAGGAAATGTATGTGTGGGAACGAGCAAGGTGGATCCTGAGGAGTTGAGGCCCCCCCAGGGAGGACAAAGGTGCCCAGTGGGTAGAGAAGCAACATGGCACCTGTTGACTGGCTTGGGTCTGTGGAGGTGTCCCAAGGGAGCTGGGAGACTGATGCCCTCTCTGCAAGAGGCTAGGGAGGGGAATTTTAACTGCTCCACCTGCCCTTCTCTCTGGTCTCCAAGCTTCTTGGGGCTTAATCCCTGCCAATGCCTCTCTCCTTCCAATTCTGCTCCACAACCTCTTCTCGTGGAGTCTCCTGTAGTTTCAGGTCCCCTTCCTTCTGACCCTTATCCAATTTATGTTTGTCTGTCTGTTTTTTTCTTTCATCTAAAACTTCTCCTTGCAGAGACACTCTGGCTGGACGTATTCTCATCTGCCATCTTTCCTCTCCCTTCTGTTGCCGTATCATTTTATATGGAGTAGAAATGTCTTTGAATTCAGATAGACTTTACTTAAGTCCTATTTCCACTCTTTCTAGAGATATGACCTTGAGTAAACTGCTTAAACTCTGAGACTCCAGTAACTTACCTGTAAAATATAGTTGATAATAATACCTACCTCATTAATTTTTTGTGAAGATTAAATAAAATGACATTCATAAAACACTTAGCACAGGGCCAGGTGCAATATAAATTATAAATGTTAGAGAAAAATAAGATAGCATTTATTATAACTTTGACAAAAAGATGTTACATTCCATTAAAATCTCTAAGGATTTGCCTATTTTGGACATTTCATGTAAAGGAAACCATATAATATCTGTCCTTTTGTACCTGGCTTTTTTCACTTGCCATAATATTTCCAAGGTTTACCCACGTTGTAGCATGCATCAGTATTTTGTTCTTTTTTATGACTACAATTTTAAAAATGGAAAACAGCAAATATGTGGAAAAACTGGAACACGCATACATTGCAGGTGGGAATATAAAATGGTACAGGCACTGTTGAAAACAGTTTGGCAGTTCCTCAATAAATTAAACATAGAATTACCATATGACCCAGCAGTTCCACTCCTAGGTATACACTTGAAAGAACTGAAAACAGGTATTCGAACACAAATTTGTGCAAGAATTTTCATAGCAGCACTATACATAATAGCAAAAAAGTAGAAACAACCCAAATGTCCATCAATGGATGAATGGATAAATAAAATGTGGTATATACACACAATGGAATATTTTTCAGCCTTAAAAAGGAAAGAAATTCTTACATATGCTACAACATGGATGAACTTTGAAGACATTATGCTAAGTGAAAGAAGCCAGACACAAAAGGACAAATATTGTATGATTCCACTTATATGAGTTATCTAGAACAGTCAAATTCATAGAGACAAAAAGTAGAATAGTGATTACCAGGGGCTGGAGGGAAAGAGTAATAGGGAGTAATTGTTTAATGGTTATAGAGTTTCAGTTTGGGAAGATGAGGAAGTTCTGGAAATAGATGGTGATGACAGTTGTACAACAATGTGGATTTACTAAATGCCACTGAACTCTACACTTAACAATGGCTAAAATATCAAATTTTATGTTATATATATTTTACCAAAATTTAAAAAGAGGCAAATATTTGAACAGATCTTTCACAAAAGAAGATATAGAAATGATAAGTAACGTATGAAAAGATGCTCAACAACACATGGAAAGATGACATCATTAGTCACTAAGGAGATGCAAATAAAAACTGCAAGGAGATACCACTTCATGCCACCAGAATGGGTAACATAAAAAAGACTGATGGCCAGTCATGGTGGCTCACACCTGTAATCCCAACCTTCTGGGAGGCTGACGGGGGAGAATCGCTTGAGGCTAGGAGTTTAAGACCAGCCTAGGCAATGTAGTGAGATCCCATCTCTACAAAAAATAAGAAAAAAATATTAGCCAGGCTTGGTGGTCCGTACCTGTAGTCCTAGCTATTCAGGAGGCTGAGGCAGGAGGATCACTTGAGCCCAGGAGTTCAATGCTGCAGCGAGCTGTGATTGTGCCACTTCACTCCAGCCTGGGCAATAAAGTGAGACCATGTCTTTAAAAAAAAACCTGAATGCATCAAAAATAAGATGGATTGATGGATGAACAGACATGTGATAAAGCGAATATAGCAAAATATTAAAAACCATAGAAACTAAATGTTGCATATATGTATATTCACTGAACCTGTCTATATGTTTAAAAATTATCACAATAAAATATTAAGGGAAAAAAATCCCTGTGGGATGTGGTGACAGGGACTTTTATAACCTTAAAAGTATTTATTAGAAATTTAGAAAATTTGAAAGTAAAAGAGCTTTTTAAATTAAAAGCTAGAACAAAAAATTAAGATAAAATCAATAATTACCAAAATAGAAGGCAAATAATGATAAAACAATAGAGCAGATCAATAAAAGAAAATAATATTAATTGTTCTTTGAAAATACCAATAAAAACAGACAAATTTTTGGCAAATAGGATTTCTAAAATAAAGGAACAAATTAACATAGAAATGAAAGGGGACCAAACTACAGACAGAAGAGATTAAAAATTATTTTTAAAATACTATGTATAACTTTTACACCAATAATTTTGAAAATCTAGGCAAAATGGATAATTTCCAGGAAAATAAGTAACACAAATTAGCCTAAGAAATAGAAAACTTAAATAGACCAATTAATCATAGAAGAATGTAAAATGGTAACGATCTACACCTCGAGAGTCACCAACTCCAAAAGTTTTGTGGACAAGTTTGACCAAATCACCTAGGAACAGATTAATCAAACTTTATATCACTTTTTCCATTGCAAAGAAAAAAAGAAATTACACCACACAGCTATAAGCCTGGTATAATCTTGATACCAAAACAGAAAGTAAAGGGAAAGAAAATTATAGGCCCACCTCACTTATGAACCTTGATATAAAAATGTATAACCTTGATACCAAAATTGGACAAGTGCAAGAAAACTACAGTCCAGCATATTTCACAGGAGTGCTAATGGCATTTTGGTTGAGACAATTCTTCATTTAGTATCCCTAGTTCCCATTTACTAAATGATAGTAGGACTCCTCCTCCTGCACACATAGCCAATAAACTGTGACAACCAAAAGCACCTCTAGATATTTCCCAATGCCTCCTAGAGGGGTGGTTTAGCCTGAGATTGAGGCTCAATGCTATAGGCAATTTCACTTATGAACACGGATACAAACATGCTAAATAAAATATTAGTCACTCAAATCCTGCAGTAGATTAAGAAAAAGATACATCATGCTCCGATAGGTTAATCGTAGGAATGCAAGGAAGATTTAACATTTATAGATGGGTCAATGTAGAACAGGGCACTAAATCCTTACTTGGAAAATTGTCAATTAAAGGGAAAAAGTTAAGCATTTATCCTGTCTTCCCTATAGGAACTATATTTTAGGCTTACCAAACAGCCCTAGTAGATGAGGGATACTTCTTTTTACAGAGCAATTTTAGCTAATGAATGCTGAAAAAATGATGGAATTAGAAAATCATTACTTTGAAACCCTAATGAAATAATTTTTTCAGATAACGGTTATCAAAAGAATGGTAAAGTCATTAGGTAAAAGGATGATGGAGAACTTTACAATGGAGGGATCAGACTGTCACCACCTCAATCCACTTTTAATATTACTAAAAGTGAGACAACCATGCATCATGTAAAAGGAAATACATAGTATCACCACGAAATATTCTTGCCAAATAAGAATTTTTAAAAACCTGAATGTAATCAAGCCTTTAGATCTAACTTCCAGTCTACAGGAAATACAGACAATGTAGAAACAAGTAAAACACCTCAAGGAAGTAATCAGTCAAATCCATAATATAGGACAGTCTACAGGACAAATGGCAGGTTTCTTCAATAAGCCAAGGGCATGAAAATAAAAGGAAGGAGGGACTGTTTGGTTTTCGCTTTTAAAAAATTTAAATGAATAATGTACTTGTTAAAAGTATCCATATTATCTACATTTTAAGTAGGTCCAACAAGTTGAGTAAGAGGTTTTATTTGCTTTTCAAACTCCTTTTCCAAATAGTCATAAAAGCATATGTAATCTGTGGTGCATTTTAAATTAGATAAAATCTCAAATGTTGTTTATGAAATATTATCTTCTTTAAACATGAAAAAAATTAAAAATTTAAATGAAACTAAAGAGACATATCCTAATACAATAAGTTGACCTCAGTTGGATCCTGATTCCAACAAACCTTAATGGTAAAAACATTTTTTTAGATAATTAGAAAAATCTGATTATTCACTGGATATTAGTGTGATAATGGTTTTATAATTAAATAAGATATTCTTTTTGCTATAATTCTTTTGTTATGCATACTGAAATATTTAGGAGTGAAATCACATGATATTCATGATTAGCCTAAAATATTTCAGCAGGAAAGAGGATAATTGAAACAAGTATGGCAAAATGTGATGGCTACTGAAGCTCAGTTATGGGTATGTAGGGGTCTATGTGTACTCTACTGTTGTGTATATTTGGAAATTTCATAATAGAAAAAATTTTTAAAGCTATTAATGCACTTTAATGCATTAACAATGTAAAGGGGAAAAAAACTATATGTCCAACTTAAAGGTGATAAAGCAATTGATAAAATTTCATACCCACTTGTTTTTAAAAAGCCTCAAAAGAGTAAAAATTAAAGAAAACTTATTTCACTTAATAAATGATAACTGCCAGAAACCCACAGTAAACCTAATACTTAATGATAAAATTTTAGAAGGATTCCCATTAAAAGGAGGGATAAGATAAAAATATCTAATATCATTGCTACTACTCAATCTTATACTGAGGTCCTAGACAATGCATTGAAACAAGAAAAATATATATGCTATACAGGCTAAAGACAAAGAGATAAAACTATCAATATTTGCACATAATCCATTTTCCTACCAAGGAAATCCAATAGAATCAATGAGAAAACTATTAGAATAAAAAGAGAATTTAGTAAAGTTGCTAGAGATAAGATCACATACAAAAATCAATAGCTTTCCTTCTGCACAGCCAAAGAAACTGTCACAAGAGCAAACAGGCAACCCACAGAATGGGAGAAGATTTTTGCATGCTACAAATCCGACAGAGGGCTGATAACCAGAATCTATTTAGAACTCAGAGAAATCAGTAAGAAAAAATCGAACAGCCCTATCAAGAGACTATCTCTTTATAATCTATCTTCTCTAATTATATTTCCTCTTTAATGAATAGTCTATTCATATCCTTTGCTTTTCTATTGGGTGTTTATATCAGTGTGACAAATTAGATTGAGAGAATTTGGGTGAATTGTTAGAATCCACAAAAATTAATAGCCTTTAAAATAGGTCACAATTAAGTTAATATTTCCGTAAACACAATGAGAAATCATATACTATTAATAATACCAAGATACATGCAGCTATTATCCACAGCCAGTACTTACGTAGTAGAATGTGAAATGATATATATTTTGGTTATACAATCCAAAACAGTTGTAGATTAAGGGACTATAAAAAAATAATATATTTTCCTAAAAAGTCACATATAAGGTAACTTATTATGGTTGATGGATATCTAAAATGTGTAAATGTGACTCAATCACATTTGAAAAGACCTTGGAAAAAATTGAGTAAAAATATTTAATTTTACAGATCAAGAAACTGGGTCTCCTGGCAACACAGCAGACTAGTGGCATTCAAGTGAAAAGAATCTTAGATTAACAGAATAGAGGATCTTAACTGTTTGAGTCTTTGTTTCTTATTCCTAAAACTTGGAGAATAAAACAGCAGGGTTGGGCAGCTCAAATGAGACACTGAGGGTCCAAGTGTTAGAAAACCGGTCCACTATATCAAAGGAAGGTGTTGCTTTAGGGAAAACTAGGTCTAGAACCCAGGTGCTTGGGCTTTTCTATCCCACGCTCTTTGTGCTGACCGACCTCCAGGAAATCTTGACAAGGCATTTTGTAAATCCTGGACAACTTAGGCAAAGGCATGACAAATAATTCTTTAGGTAGTCTTTAGTTTCCACAAACCTAGAAATCCTCAAATTTACAGATAGCTAACTTTTCTTTTTTCTTTACTCAGGGTTCAACAACAGAGGTAATAGTCAAAACAAGCATCTAATATTTTTAGCTAAAAGGTGCCACATGAGAAATAACTCCTTTCAAGGGGAAAATTCAAGTCTGTGTGTTTGCTCACACACCAAACATATTGCTTTTTTTCCTACAATCACCCACTACTCATAAAACACTTGGATGATGAAGGTGCAAAAGCTCCAACCCTGATAAGAAAAAGTCGTGTTAACCAAATGTGGATAATAGTAATGCAAGGATACATGACGCATCTAATGACAGACTCAAAAAGCTATTCCCAATAACAAATCTCTGATTAATGACAATTCACAAAATGCTATTATTTTCACACTGAAACTACAAAGTAGTCAGCATTCTGTTGTATCTGTAATCTAATCTATGGAGACTCTGATTGTTTATTTAAAAATTTATGATATGCTTTTTTTCTACTGTAATTTCTGAAGACTGAAGTTTACAAATTAAAAATATATGTAGTTAAACTATACTATGAAAGATCAAATGTATTTTAAGGAAAATATTGGCAGTAAGTACATTCTATCCAAGACATGAAGGGTATTTTATTTATTATGTTTACCTAGAAAAACTGTTTCAGTTCCAGTTTTGGGTAAGATGTAGTAAGCATATTCTCATTGAATGTACCTAAAATCTGTGTAGTATGCATGGAGAGGATCTCTGAGGACTCTGGAAAATAAATGGGAGCAGGTGAATCGGGGAAGAAAGTCAAAATTTGTTGCACCACCAATTTTGTTTTTCTTCTGGTACTTCCCGCACTGATCTCAAAAGAAGTTTGAGACCCTAACTACTCACTAGATGCAGACAGAAAAGCACTACAGGAAAGCCTCTGTTTCTCACCTGCGGAATGGGAAAGAAAGTCCTGAGGGGTCAGAGAGAGATAAAGAAATACCATTTTTTCTTGTTTTATCCATTCTCTCCTGCTCCAGACACAGGTATTAGGATAGCAGTGCCGGCAGCACTGGCGACAGTTGGACTGGCACCTAAAACTCTAAGGGAGGTGAACCCATCTCTCTACTCAGAGGAAGTTTGGTACCAAGAGTGTGGAAAGAAACCTTAATTTTTTGTTTTTGTTTTTCTTTTCCTTCTCTCCATGCTCTCATGATTTGATCTCAAAGGTAGTCACAGTCGTTGCAAGTGTGCAACAGAGTGGGGAAAATAAAACCCTGGCTTTCTAACCAGGGTGCTGGGAAGCAGGAATACTGTGAGGTCAGAAGTGTCACAGGGGTTTTAGAGAGAAAGAATAATAAACTACATGGAGTGAAGTTATCCTAGGAATGCAGGGCTGGTTTAATGTTCAACCATGAATTAAAAATCAAAGAATAAAAAGCAGATGATATTATCAATTGACGCAGAAATTTTTGACAAATTTCAGCCTTTCAGGATGAAAACTCTCAGCCAGCTAAGAATAGCAATGAACATCTTTTAACTGGTAATTATTTATACAAAACCCCACAAAGGGAGTATCAGGGAGATTGAATACTTTCCCCAAAAGATCAGGAACAAGGCAAGGATATATGCTCTAACTACTCCTATACAGCATTGTACTGAATATTGTAGACACTGTAAGAAGGGCAAGAAAAAGTAAATAAAATCAGTTCACTGACAAGAAAGAACTGAATTGTTCCTATTTGCAGACAATCATTGTCTATGTAGAATATCTGAAGGAACCTACAAAAAAAAAAGACTACTAGAACTAATAAGTGACCCCAGTAAGCTATAGAATACAAGGTCAGCATACAAAACTGAATTGTATTTCTATTTACTAGTAATAAACAATTAGAAACTAACTTTAAAAAAACATTTATGACTCTAAAAAATGTTAAGTCAGTATATACCTTTTAAAACATAGCTCAGGATCCGTATACTGAAAATTACAAAATACAGATGAAAGAATTTAAAGACAATATACATAATGCACTCAGATTGGAAGACTCAATATACTGAAGACGTCAATTCTCTCCAAATTCATCTGTATCACCACAGAAATCAAACAGGATTTTTTTGCAGGGAAAAGAACGTTCTAAAATTTATATAAAATATCAAAATAGCTAAATAACCAAAACAATTTTGGGGAAAAATATATTTGAAGAAATCATACTACTTTAAAACTTAATATAAATCTTCAGTAATCAGGACAATGTCATATGGGCAAATGAATAGATACAGATTAAAGGAACTTAATAGACTTTCCGGAAATGGGCTCAAAACATATGATGAATTAATTTTGACAAAGACACACAGACAATTCAATAGAGTGAGAATAATTTTTTAAACAAAGTGTTGAAACAGTTGGATATCCATTTTTTAAAAAATTAAACCTCACCCTCACACTTTATAAAAAAATTAACTCAAATTGGACTGTAGAACTAAATGTAAATATAAGAACTATAAAATGTCTAGAAGAAAATATTGAAGAAAATTTTCATGACCATGTTTTAGGGAAAAAGTTCTTAGATATGACATTAAAAACATGATTGATACAAGAAAATATTGGTAAATTTGGATATTATAAATATTTTAAAAATCCCTTTTGTCATGTGAAAGAAACTTAGTAAAATAAGAGAAATCACAGACTGGGAGAAGTTATTGCAAATCATAAGAACTCTTAAAATTTAGTAATAATGAAACAACTAACCCAATTAAAAATAGGCAAGATATTTGAACAGACATGTCACCAGAGAAGATACACAGATGGCAAATAAACATACAAAAATATACTTAACGTCATTATCCATTTGAGAAATGCAAATCAAAGCCACACTGGGATATCACTACAAAGCTCTAAGAATGGTTAAAATAGACAATGACAATAACAGCACAAAGAAGACCTAACAAAACTAAAGGTTGGCCAGGACGTGGAGCAACCAGAACTCTCATGCCTTGCCCGTAGAAATACAAAATGGTCATTTCACTCTGTACTATAGTTTGGCAGGTTCTTGCAAAGGCAAATGTATCTTTACCATTTGACCCAGCTATCTTCCTTCTAGGTATTCATCATACAGAAATGTAAACATATGTTCATACAAATGTATGCACACGGATGTTCATAGCATCTCAATTTATAATTGCCAAAACCTCTAAGCAATTTAAATGTCCTTCCTTGGCAAATGGATAAACAGGCCATCGTGTATCCATGTAATTAAATATTCTCAGCAATGAAAAGGAACTATTGACACAATAATGTGAGTTTATGTCAAAAACATTATGCTGAATGAAAGAAGACAGTCTCAAAAGTTTCCAATAATATGAAATTCTTTTAAAAAAATCTACAAAATTATAGAGATGGAGAACAAATCTATGGTTGCCTGGGATTACACATAAAGAGAGGGTTTAATTACAAACAGGCATTCCAAGAGATTTTTTTGAAGAGTAGAAGTGTATATCCTGATTGCAGTAGTGATTACATGAATATATATGTGTTAAATGTCATAATTTTGGAAGAGAATAAGTTTAGTTTTACTTATATAAATTTAAAAACAAAATTAAAAATTTTTTATCATGATCTTTTGTTGTCTTTCTTGTTATGCTCTCAACTAGAATCACATAATTTTAAACAATGCCAATCATGAAACCAGAGGAAAAGAATTAAAATTTTACCATTTGTCCTAAACTATTGTAAATATCCTATGGTGTATCTTCTATACCTAGAATCTTCTTTATCTTTCCATAGCTCAATATTTGTACAATACTGGTGAAAGATTATTCTTTAATAATGTATCAATATATCCCAATATATCAATATTAATGCTATTCACCATTGACAAGTACATTTAGTGTGTCTACAAAATTAGCCTTTCTAATTTTAAATTTTTGTCATAAGAGTAGCAGTGGAAATGCATATTCTATGGCATTGTGTTATAGAAAATATTTTAGGCAGAATCTTTTCACAGTTTTATGTATTTATAAAACTTGAAACAAAAATTTGTATCAAGAAAGATTTGAACTTTCTCTAACTTAATTTGATTCTCTGTTTTTTCAAAAGAGCAGCATTGGAATTTCAATTGAGTAATCTTCAGTGCTGTTTGGGATTTGGGGAAATCAACTAATACTTAAATTCACAACATATATATGTTACTGCGATGGTCTTTTCAATGTGTCAATTTTGTTAGGCCATAGTCCCCAGTTATTTAATAAAACACTAATCATGTTGTTGGTGTGAAGATATTTTGTAAATGCGATTAAAATCCACAATCGGTTGATTTGAAGTAATGGAGATTATTTTATTTTATTTTCTAATAGAAACTTTATTTTGTAACTTGCAGCACAAGCAATTTCTTTGGCTGAAAATAGGATTGGTTTTGAAGGACATAGTATAGCAGAGAGACATGGTGTGGTGTAGTGGGCTTGGGGGTTGTCTTAGTCCTTTCTGGTTGCTATAACAAAACACTATAGACTAGGTGGATCATCAACAACAGAAATTTATCTCTCACATGTCTGGAGGCTGGGAATTCCAAGACCAAGATGCTAACAGATTCAGTGTCTGTTGAGGACTCGCTATTTCATAGTGCCTTCTTGCTGTGTCATCACAGGGTGGAATGAGCTCCCTCAGGCCTCTTTCCTTCATGACTGCCTTCATGACTTAATCACCTCCCAAATTCTCCACCTCCAGATATCACCACATGTGGGGATTAGGTTTCAGCATATGAATTTGGTGAGAATACAAACAGTCTATAGCAGAGATCCAGAACGCAGTTCTAGTTTGTCAACTTGCATGACTTCAGAAAAGTCACTTTATTGTCTGAGCCTCAGGGTTTCCCATCATCTGTTGGTGAAGGGGTTAGGCTAGTGGTTTCTGGAGTTCTTCCCAGCTATGATGTCCTAATAGAGGCCAGTAATTGTGAGCCTTCACTGATGCAAATAACCAGAGGCACCAGCTTTTAACAGTAGGGAAAAGAGAACACATTTTTTTCCCTGCGTGGTCTGCCCCGGGGCCTTATTGACATTTTGGGCCAGATAATTCTTTGTTGTGGGGGACTGTCCTTCACAGTAAGGATGTTCAGCAGCATCCTTATTCTCCACCCAAAATATAAAAAGGAAAAAAAAAAAAGACTAAAAGGCCTAACATCTACAGAAATAAAAGATTTTATTTCTACCCTTAGAAAATGGTGAGGAAAGATAACTGTAAAAACAGACATTGGCGAAGTAATACAAGCCCTTTGAAAGATGGAAGTACTAGTCTTTATAAGAACAAGACGAGAGGCTTTTAACACAGCCTAGGATGGCAGGAGGCCTTCCCAGTGGAGGTAGCACTTGAATTAAGCTTTAAAGGACAATCAGAAGTTAGACAATATGGGAAGAGGGAAGCCATAGGGAAAGGCTGGGAGTTCAGAAACATAAATCTTAATGAGTCAAGTACAGAAAGACTAAGCAGGCAGAAACTAGGGGAGAGTGGCAGGGATCATGTGTGAGAGCAAGGGGTGGAATAAAAACAACCATAGCTTCTAACACTCCTTGCTCCTTGCAGCCGTACCTCCAGACTTCCCTCCTCCCCTTCTGCAGTGGGACTGGCTATTGGTTCATGGTTGGGACGTCGGGGAAGGAGGAAAAGATGCTACTGCAGGAACCAGATGGATGGGGTGGGAGTGGTACTCTGAGCTTTTGCTGGAAATAAATAAATGAGGCCTCCTCTACAGATAATGTCTAAAAATGGAGATTACTTTAGACAATCCAGGTGAACTCAACTCAATAAGTTATAAGAGGCTAAAAGCAGAGCTGAGTCTTCACTAAAGAAGACTTTCTGTGGGCAGCAGCTCTACCCTGTCCCTTCCTGATGCCCTACCCTACAAACTTCTGACATTCTTAGATAGTTCTTAAAATGGCATAAGCCAGTTGCTTGCAATAAATTTCTTAATTTATATCTTCTATTGATTTTGCTTTTCCTGGTTCAACCTTGGCTGGTACATTACCTAGATTCTGGTTCCAAACATCATGGTAACCAATGAAACAGAGTTCAAGATTACCAAAATATGTTTACTACCCTCAATGAAAATATTGTAACACCTTAGGAATTAATTGAGCTCAGAGACTACATTTCATTGCTAGAAGATATCCTTTCAGTTTTGCAATTATTTATTATATCTATAGTCTATTTTTCTTGGGTCAATCTCAATAATTTATTTTCGGCCTATAGAATCTTACTTGTTCTCATGGTTGATACTTTAGATGCTCATATAAAAGTGTGGATATTATAAATACAAACGTGTAAATTAATAATAATGAGAGGACTGACTTTATTGGCAACCTTTAGCACTTTAAAACATATGATGGGCATTTTTATTCAAGTCAAGGAAAATAGAAAACTAGATATTTTTCTATCTTTCAAAAGCAAAGTATGGCATTCCCCTTTCCCCAGCCAACTCTATCATATAGCCGGAAGCCTGAGAAAATGCTGAGTGTGTTCATAAGATATCCTCCAAGAAAAGTTTAACCAGAAATACTTCAGGGGTTTCCTTGGAAAATTTTTTTTTTCATTTTTGTTTATGAGAATATCACAATCATGCCCCAAAGCCTAGCGTTTTAGAAGTGGCAACATTACTTATGCAATCTAGAACTAACTCTTTTCTAAGGACTTACTAATGGATAACAGAACATTGGAATGAAGTTTCACTTCTGTTGCCCCAAATCTATTTCTGATCTTAAAGTAACCTTGTTTTAAACAGGATTCTTTTTTTAAAGAAAACTTTTCTTCCGAAGTGCATTTCCAAAAGTCACATTCTGGTTAAATAGCCTATCTTAATCATTAGGTTAAAAGCATTTTTATTTCACATTTGGAGCACATGGTTAGATGGATAATTCTAATCTATACTGATGAGGGGAGAGTGACAGCAAGACTCCTGTCTCAGAGTCGCTTTTATCCTTTTCTTAATATTAGCTCTGGGCAAGATTTTATGATGCAAGCCAAAAAAAGTTTCTCCTGCCTGTTATAAGCCTCATGAGCCATATTTCTGATTTTGTGTAGTGATGACATTTGATCAGGATTTTAAGCTCTGGAGTTTTCATTACAGAGCTGAAAAACAGCCTTGAGATCAATGCTGGAGGACACTGAGTGAGTGGTATGAATAAATCATGTGGTGGTGTATTGATAAATGTACACTACTGAATATACAGAATTTAATATCAAGGTATTATGGCTAGATTTCCAAATACCATTGCTAGAATATCATCAATACTGTTATAAGCTATTTCTCAAAATAAGAGTCATCATTTTATTAACATTAGTAACTGTGTATTTCACTTGTGTTCTTCAGCATACTAGCTGATTACCTTTGGGGCCCAGAGAGATACGGTTACCTAAACTGAAAAGATAAAATTGATTAGTAGCATAGTGGGTTTTTTCACCCAACCCAGAAGCTTGAGGGATTTTAAATATAGCTGGAAGCAGAATACTCAGCTGAACAACTTAACAGTCAGATTCAGTGAGATAAATTTGATGTTGCTATCAGAGGCAACTTTTGTGTTTTTCTGTTTTCATTGTATCCTCAATTTGCAGATAGGAAAGCACCGGGGAGATCTATAAAATATATTATCCAAAGTAGTCAAAGAGCTACTACTTTCAAACATTATTAGCTTTTGATCTATGCAACCTATAGCTATTAAAGTCTTTTAAAATCACTTTTCAATTATAAGGATGAGATGAAACTGGAAGAGTAACTCTAGATCATCAATATCTTTAAAGTAGATCCATATCTATTGCAATTCAGGGAACAGCCTACCTCTATTTTTAAATATGAATGTTTGTACCATAAACAAGTTGCTGCTTGTTATTATGCCTCAGTTATCATATAACCTCAGTTTAGGATGCAGAGGA
The DNA here is from genome assembly GCA_963575035.1 of Avahi laniger. NCBI lineage: Eukaryota > Metazoa > Chordata > Mammalia > Primates > Indriidae > Avahi > Avahi laniger. The sequence goes on from CAUYSK010054243.1 coordinate 31,192, forward strand.
TCCTAGATTTGCTGTAGCCCTTTTTATAGTGGCATTTTGTTTGTCACTCATAAATCTGTATGAACTGAATAGACTCCCCAATTACAATGAAAAACATCTCTTATAAAACATGACAAGTCATTTTCCAAACCTGAAATGTGAAAATAATGCCATCCTAATATTTTATTTTATGTCTCTAAGGGAGACATTTGATCTTTCAGGTGTCACTGAAGACTTCTAACTCTGGTGTTTAAAGCTGGGACAGCATGCACTCTTAGAGAGAAGTCACATTAAAATGCAAAATGACCTTTATTTCTTACCACTTCACATGACACAGGGTTACAAAAATATACTATACATCCTGGCATATCCTGCTGTGGTTTTTCTTACCAATCCTGTTCAGTTCCACAGTTCATTAGTCTTGTATTCTGGAGATTCAAAAACCAAGACGGTTTTCAGTGTCGCTGGTACAACGCAAAAGCCAGGGCAAGAATGCCTTGGCCATATTGCTAACTTTCCGACTAAGAAAACCAAAACCCAAAGGAACTCCACCTCTGCCTTGGAAATAGAGCAGCGCAATGCCTACATTTCAGTCTGGAAAAGATTAAAGTGATTAGGAAAGACTTACTCAGCCCAGATAATGTGGCTTGAAGGTCCAGACTTACAAATTTTAAATCTACTAAATTTTCTAAGAAATAGTATAGGTTGGCTAGTAAGAAATCAGAGAACATTTTGTGACAACTCAAAATCACTTTTGCTTTTTTTTTTTTTCTATTTGTATCTTAAAAGATTATACATGTATTCTTTATTTGAAGCAAATGTCAAGGAGATGTAGTACTCACACCTGGATTGCATCATTTCTAGATTAAAATACACCAAGCTGCAAAAAGACTTTAAAATAGCAGAGTTCATAGATATGTTGATACCTTCTTTGGGTAGTGAGAACAGGAGTGTTCAACTTACTTTTGGCTGCTTTTTAAGAGTTTAAATAGAGTTCTCCTTCAAGTAGCCTTCCTCCCACATTATCCTGCGTTTGACACCCTTGAGAACAGTGTAATTATCTTGTGTCACTGCTATGTGTGACTTTGGTATTAGTGTAGTTTGTAAGATACTAAAATGAGGTTTGTGTTGCAATAACCTAACAGTCCCCAGACTACTATATTAGGCAGGCAGCTCTGCCAAGAACACAAAGAAATGCAATAGAAGAGCCAACAGCAATACACCTGTTCTGATGCAATCAGTTTTGAGTTATATTCTACATTTTTTCAGCTCCAAAGAAGTTCATGAATTTGATGTGTTAGGAATGAATGCAATTGTGAGGGTGTGTTTGATAATTTGGAGGAACTGCTTATGAAATAGTAAATAATTGTGGAACACAAGACTAAATATAATCTCCCAACACTGTGTGCATGTGTGGCCATGTGCATGCACTTAGGGAAAGGGTGATTGGGGAGGCAGCAGAGAAAATTAAATATTGAAGAATTTTATTGTTTACCAGATTATTATTCATTAAGGTTTCTATCTACATAGTATAAGATAAATGTACTAGAACACAGGAACATTTCCACCAGTCTTATTTATGGAAAATAATAAACAATTTGCAATTTTAAAAAATGTATTTGAATAAAAAATAAAATGAAAACTATACTCTGTTGAGACAGTCTATAGGCACATACATACAGAAATGTCTACTTTTCATATATGCATAGTACGTTTATGTATCTTTTTTCTTATAATTACCCTTATCGATCACTAATTTCTATGTGCATAATAAGTTATCTTCTTTACATATATCATCACAGTTGGCCTCATGACAATTTTGAATGATATGCATTTCAATATTATTTCAAGGGTGATAAAATAGACACTGGTGGGTTAAATAACTAGCACCGGATCACACAGCCTGGGATGGCAAAGCTGGCATTGAACTCAGGTGTGGCAGACTCCACCAGACTATGTTGCCTCCTCAGTGCCCTCTTTCCATTGCACTAGTGGTCATAAATATTAAATACTGAATGGCTGCTTTCTTTTGCTCTTCCTTATCTTATTTCATTTATCAATATATTAGGACCCTCTCTCCACACCAATAAATGAAGCTATAGAGTTACCTGTAACTATCCAATTTGTCATGAACATTTATTAGTCAACTAAAATGTTTATTGATGGGCTATTCCATGTGAAATGTTGCCCTCCCTCCAAACAATATGTTTATAAATATATCTTTGGGTTAGTTCAATTATTTCTTTCATATAAACTCCTGTAAATAGAATTAATGGTGTAAAGAAAAAGGTGGATAGTCACTACATTAGAGATTAAGAATTTTGCTATTTATTTATTTATTATTTTTAATTGACCCTCGATAATTGTACACACACTTATGGGTTACCTATGATGTTTTGATCACATGTATACATGTGTAATGATCAAAGCAGGGTAATTAACATATTCATCACCTCAAACATTTATCATTTCTTTTTGGTAGAAGTATTCAAAATCCTCTCGTCTAGCTATTTTGAGATACATAATATCTTATTGTTGATTATTCTCACCTTACTGTTCAATAAAACACCAGAACTTATTCTTCCAATTAGGATTTTGTTATTTATGACCATATGTTTGTATCAGTGGTGTAGAAGACTACCAATTTCCTCACAGCCTCACTAACACAGGATATTATAACTTTTTAAAATGCTAATCTGAAGAGGAAAAAGATATTTTTATTTGCATTTTTATTACAAAAGTTACAAACTTTTCATACATACGTCTATTGGCCATTTTTATTTTTATTCAGACTCTATGACCTTTGTATACTTTTCTACCAAGTAAATTGATCATTTGCTTATTTGGTGAAATAATTCTAAAAATAATTTAATAAAATATTCAAACAAGAATATCCAAGAATATTTTTAAAAAGAAAAAAGAACAATGGGAAAATTTGTTCTTTTACATATGCACAATACCATAACTAATATTTTAATTAAAATTCAACAATTTATTCCACTTTCAGTTTGTGGGGTATTAACATTTTTATAATTATATAATTTCCAATTCAATAACAGTTATTTGATAACCTCAATATACTCAAGTTTTATTTTATGTGTCTTAGTAAAATTTGTCTTATTTTACATGTTTTATTTTGCTATAAATCTATAGTATTAATATGTTTATTCCATGATGAATTATATTTTATTAATATTGGTTTTGTAAATGGAATACATTTTGGTATATTTTCTAAGTACTGATATTTTTCATTTCATAATTGATCATCTGAATTTATTTCTGAAATATTATTTTGTTTTTCATATGTTCATATTTACATATTTTTATGGATTTAATTTTTCTTTTGTTCTTATCTTTTTGTCCAAACTAGATGGTACAAACTAAATATGACTAACAGTACTGGACTAAGAAAGGAATAAAAGAAAGCGAAAGAGAGGGGAAAAAGAAAGAAAAAGAAAATGGAAAAAATACATAAGCAAACAGTGTCATTTTTGTTAGTTGATAACTGTATTGGATATTGTGAATTTGCCTTGTCTTGTCACCTAGAGGGGAATGGACACTGAGAATCTATCTGGACATTTCTTTATACTTACGTTCAGTCACACCAAGTATAGAAATCCTTGGCCATCTAACACCAAATATTTGTATTTGCAGCATAGCACCATTTTAGAACACAGGACTCTTCTGTTATATACTTGATATTTGGAACTCCAATGCTAAAACTCTTCCTATACCATACTCTCCTCCAGCTTCTGCTACAACAGTATTTTTATTGGACAATTCACCCCTAACTCAAGTCAAACATTTCATTAGCATTCTATTTTTCATTTTGATTAAGGTAGATTGATAAGACTGTATGGTTGTATATGTGGTAGATATACTTTTCCACTTTTAAATCTATGGCCTCAGCACTTTGGAACTAAGATTTTTGTTGTTTTTTCATAAAGTTCAAAATAATCATCCCCCCAAAAATCACCCAGTTAGGTTTAGTTATTCTCTGTTAGCTACTTCTTTAGTTTACATATATATGAACTCATTGTGCGTTTTTAGTATGAAATTCAAATCACTTTCCTATTCTACCCAGAATCAAATCTGAACTTTAGAAATATTTGCAACAATAGAAAATTGGAACAAAATTTTTTGTTATGAAAATAATCATTAAATTATTTTTAATTAAATGTGTTTTCTAGTTTGAAGACTCATTAAAGGAATGATATTCAGTAAACTCTAAATCTTATTAAACCACTAAACCCATCAATGATCCCTTAACTACCAGATAGTCTCTCCAAACCACAAACAAAGAGTATCTCAGTATAACTTTTGTTTATTTAGCCAAGAAATCCCCAAAAGATACACATTTGTGCATGCGTAGGGAGTAATACATTCTAATCTCTTTGAAGCTTTTAAAAATTGTACATACCTTCCATTCCCAGAAAGTGTGGTACACATTCTTCTACTTCCCTTCTAATTGTTCACAACCAGCCTAACTATCTCTGAAGAATTGTTATCAGTTTCTCATATCCACCAGTATAGGAAAAATTGAGAAGAGTGATTATAATCCTCATAATCAGCATTAGATATTATAGCTTAATTTGAGCTGAGACTCCTAAGGCTTTTATAATATTTTTCACAAATCACAATTATTCACATACATATCTTTTCTTTCCTATGGGGAAAAAAATCTTTATAGTTGCATTCTTCTATGATTCTTTTTTGTACTTTCCTAACTTCCTTGTCAATAATAATCATTTAAAAATATTTATCAGATGAATGAAAAAAGATAGAAAGAAAAATTTTAGGTAGATTGTCACTTTTGGTTGCAGAAAATTTTCTTCCTCTGTGAGCATATAAATGTTTTACTTAATGTCCAAAGAAATTTTTCTTTTACCTTCCATCTGTAGTAACTTGCCTGTGACTCTGCAGTCTTGCAAAATACAATTAGCCTTAAGTGATTGTAAATTCTCTGACACTATAGATCCAAATGTCTGCATTCCAAGGTATATCCTGGGGATTAGAATTCAAGAATCTCACAATAATCTGAAACAACTTGGTGAATAAAATTGTGTTTGCCCTGAGTTTAGATCACAGAATCATGTATTTTTAGTATTTAAAGACACTTAAATGGCAGTTGGCTTGTTTTCCCATCTCATTCAATTTGTAAAAAGTCCAGCTGTCCACTTACAAGATTCCAGATCAGAGTACCTTTGAGAAGACCTGTTTGACCTTCTGCTAGGCTTCTAGTTTTTTTGGAGAGCACTGAAGATATATTTCTGCTCTATATTATTTCACTTAGTATAGTGTCTAAGAACAAGGTCTAGAGAACTCCACAAATCTTACATCTAGGGCAAAAAAGGAAAAGATAAAGGCCAGAAGTCACATGTAGAAAAATACAGGAGACAATGAATCCGTGGACATTTAAGATATAGGCATATGGGAAATGGTAACCAAATCTATGTAGAGAAAAGACAGCTTGAATATACTGAGCATTAAGTTTAAGATCCAAGGGGGTTTATTCCGTGGGTATGTTGTACATTTGATCATATGATGCTGATGTCTATAGCAAGGGACAAGGTTACTGGGCAGGTAATAGATGGTAATTGGGGAAATCAGACACAAGTGGAAATGCTTGTGGTCACAGAAGTGCATGAGCTTTGGAGAGAGACAGCTCTGTGAACCTGGCCAATTTGCCTACTTTCTCTAAGTTCTGCTTTCGTGGTAACATTTTAATAACAGTAAACAAAATCTATGTGTTTGTCTTCTTTTGAAAAACTTCTGTTCATGTCTTTTGTCCACTTTTTAATGGGGTGGTTTGTTTTCTTCTTGATTTTTTGAGTTCTCTGTAAATTGTGGATATTAGCCCTTTATCGGATATATAGTTTGAGAATATTTTATCTCCTTCTGTAGCTTATCTATTTACCTTGTTGATATTTCCTTTGCTGTGCAGAAGCTTACTTCCCACATCACAGGGTGGGAGAATGTCAAGTGTCTATACATAGTAAACACTCACTGAAGGAAAGTGGCTATTATTTTTAAGAGGCTTGAAGGTACATGACAGAGACTTGGTGACTGTGCAGGAGGCATGCTGTTGTGTTGGAACCAGTAGTGAGAAGAAAATGATTTCTCAGTGAGTATTATACTTTTCTAGTCTGACTTGTGCTTTATGAGAACAGGAACATTCTTTAATTTGACATGGAACAAAACCTACCAGTGGCAGTTAGGCAGTCACTATAATGATTTAGCAATCACAATTACGCAGATCCTGGACATCTTAGCCACCTTGCAAATTCCTTATCATTCATCTTTGTTTAATCACAGAGGTACCATAGATTGGGGTTGCAACTGTTCTAGTTTGTGAAATAGGATAAAACGCAATCAGCCACCTCTGCCCATCTGCAGACCCCTCTAGAGGAGGTTGCTATTTCTCCCGTCTAATGGATCTCACAATCTCCTCCTGCTAGGATCCTCAGTGCTGATTTCAAGACATTATTTTCCTATTTCCATGTAACGATTGATTTTTTGAGGTAAATCATATCAAGCCATTTCAGCCTCCAGTCTTCCTCATTGCTGCTATGCATGGCCCTGCTGTGTCCTCATTCACTGGAGATTTTAGTGCCCAGCTGTCTTCTTTTTCACTCCAATCCTTCTATCATCCTGGGGGATATCTGCTTCCTCAAAGACCACTCATCTAATTGCTTAGCCTCTTAATATTTTTAACTCAATTCCAATAACCCTCACCCTCTGTCCATTTTAGCCAATGTATTTTGAATATTTTTATCAATAAATTTCACAAAACAACACAAATTATATCTTTAGAATTACCATCACAAATGAATCCTCTGAGCCACTAGATAATGCTTTTATCATTTGTCAATAATTTAATATTTCTCAACATTTACAATAAATTGGAAAGTAAGCTATTCCAGCCTCCATCCCTCCCCATTGCAAGGATTTGATTCTTTCAAACATTTGATTTAAACATTTGTCTCCATCTCAGCTGATGGTCTGACAGAGATGGTAGAAGAGATCAGATAAGTATTGTCAAACTTACAGACTTCCCTGCATATACACTCATCATTCCCCTCCTTTTTCCTTTTAAAATAAAAGTGGTATCTCTTCTGTTGTTTATGGTGAATTTCTCCATTTGATCTTGAGCTTATTCTCTTCTGACTCTTCATGTTTATTATTTTTTTCTTTTTTCCATAATTAGTCTATATTTATATATTCTCCTCTATATATTTTGACCTTATTTACTGAATAAAAGTGCATCATGGGGACCTCCAGACATGCTGATTCCTCCACATTAATTATCCCTGCTTTCACTTAACTTTTACCTATTGATCATGTCTCAGCCGAGATTTGAAATCTTCTGGAAAGCTTAACCTCACTAAATGCCTCCCCAAAGTCCTGCCAAAATCCCCCTATTCCCCCTTTCTTCTCCCTTACAACAGTGTATTTAAATTGTCTTCTTTTTTCTTTTCCCCATTAGAGTATAAGCTCCTGGAATATAAAGAACATACTTACCATTATAGCACTACAACATAGGCCCATCCTGGTATATAGTAGATACTTAATGAATATTTGTCAAACTGGATGAATCAATACATTGTATTACAAATATACATTTTGGTGAATTTCACATTAAGCCCTGAAAAAATTCCAGAATAAATTATCGAATAGATCATTTGTAAGCACTTTGAAAATAAAGTGTTGATGGCTAGAAGGCATCGTGGACTCACAAAGAGCAAGTCACGCTCTTTTAATTGGATTTCTTCTGCTAGATGAGAATGCCCTAGATGGAATGCCTAGACTTTTCTTTGGAAATGAGTTTGCTTCTAAAGTATCTAATGACTTAAGTCTTATAATTTCTTATATCATTTTGGACAAGATGAGGTTAAATATAAAAAACAAGGAATAGTGATATTTCTAATAGGTCTCTAGTGCTGCACAGTTAGTATTTGGCTTTGTTTTGATCAATAATTTTACAAATGCCTTGGAGAAGTACATAGAAGATTTTTTTTGTAGCAGAAGCTATAGAATGAAATACTTGCAAAGCAGTCAAATAGAGTTGGGGTGATAATTTCTGTCAGGGATATCCTTGTCTGAGAAGATATTTCTATCTTGAGTGGGAGGGTGGCTATGTAATTTCTGAAGTCTTTTCCAAATTTAAGATGTCATAATTCTGTGAAGTATTATCATCTCAGGATGTGCTGGATATATCTGTATAATCCTATAATGTTTTACATAGAACAAATTATAGAGTGTATCACTGACAAAAAATAAGAGAATTAAGTGCATTACCTTGTGTACATAGGACTTTTCAAATAATGCAGAAAGAGAAGGACAAAAATAAAGTCTCTGCAATATTATGTGACAATAGATCTTCAAGACTTACTTAAGGAATAGACTCTTCCAAATTTCATGCATTTTAGGTAATAAAGCTGGATTATTCAACTATTATCCATATATAGAATTTACACAAAAATATTCAATTATATGGAAAATCCAGATGTCTGATGGGTTTTTTCTTTAGATTTTCATAGTGTTTTAAGGACTTTTGAAATTTTTTGTTGTTATTGAAGTTTTTTGTTGTTATTGTTTTTGCCACCTTCAAAGCTGATCTCTTTGTGCACCATCACCTCAAGCACCAACGAGCTAAATGGAGCTTTTATATGGTCAAATTCATAACCTCTGTGTTTTCAAAATCCTTTTAAATGATAATGAATCTTCATTGCTACAGAGTTTGATGTTATTTTCTGTCTTCAGTTCAGACAGAGGGTTCTTTCCCTGTCAGATGTGATTTGGAAAGGACATCAGAGGCCAAGGAACATTGTTGGCTTGGATAAGTTCCACAGATGAAAAGGCCTAATTGAGGGAACCGGCTAAATTTTGGTAGGCAGTATATAAGTGAAATGCTGTTTCCAAATGGTGTTTGAATAATTTTATCCAAATAAGAAGCTTTTCGGGTTTGACTTTTGTGACCCTTTAAGTAGTAAATTGTCACACATTTCAACTGAGCTAATGTTTCACCAAATCAACTCATTTGAGACTTCTGATTATAGTTGAATGATTGAAGTGCTAAAGCTAGTAAGTAGTTGCCACATTTTCTCAGTTCTTTCTTTAGAAAAACTATTGCGTCAGACCTTTTCTTTCTGTCTCTCCTGTCATGACTCACATTCAGACCTTACTGCCTTTTGTCTGCTCCACTGTGTTGACTTCACAATGGGTCTTCAGCCCTTCAATTTCTCTCCTTTTCAATCTATTCTGTATGAACTATAAGTCAATTTTCTTTCAAATACTATTTTGATCATAAACAACTACCCTCTGTAAAAACCTTCAATGAGTCCCCTTTATTCATAAAATGAAGCCAAACTACTAAGCTTGTGTTCAAATACTTAAACCACCTATTCTTGCCAAAATTCTACTCTCGAAAAATAAATTATTAATTGAAACTATCTTACTGTCCTACTCTTAAGCATTTAATGACAGAATGCTCCTCCTCTGGAATGTTACCTTCTACTTATACTAATTCACAAAGTTCTTGTCTTTCAGATTTTCCTAGCTCTTTAGATTGAAGGGATCTGTCCCTTCTTGGGACTCTTAAAGCCATTATTATCCAAACAGCTCATCACTGTGCAATTGATCTTCTACAATCTCACCACAGCTCCTCTATTATTATATTTGAAATGATTTTGTTATTTCTTATCCTTATATGTTTGTTATAGAGAATGAAATATCGTAATATCTTCTCTTATATCTAGCACAATGTCTGCAATGATCTTCTTGGCCTTATATCCCTTTAAACTTCAAATATCTACCTCTGAAATTCATCTATCTCCACTTGTATTATCATCTATCTCATCCTTTCTTTAAACTCCAACTTGATGGGTAATGATATGGTCCTAAGTCTGGGAAAAGATAGAAACCACAATCATTAGTTCAGTATTATCGATTCATTTAGAAGGATATCTTCCTAATGGTGCAATTCTTTTCTAATAACTGTGTTCTTCTGCTATTGTAGGAAGCCAAGCTTACATCCCACTAAGAACCATAGTTCATTGCTCTCATCATTCTCCTTAGACATTGATTGTTTTCTACCTCTCTCTCCATCTACTGGCTACCTCTGACCTCTTTCAAATCTGACTGGTTCACTTCAACAAGCCTGCCTGATTTTGTCAGGTCTTCCATGTATTGGCTAGTTTGCTGTCTTTTTCCAAGCCCTTATTTTTATAGTGTCTTTCATAGAATAGAGGTTCCATAAATATTATTTGATTTCATCTGATAGTGGGTTTTGATATTCTCCTATGAAGCCTGTCAGTCTCCTTGAATGATAACAACACAAACATCCATACATGTATAATCTGATCTCCACTATTGTTCGTATGTGATTTTAAGCTGGTGTCTGAAAATTAAGCAAAGGTTATGGCCATACTTCCTGAATACTGTTCTAGGTAATTATTAATTATCCTTTTGGTTTAATCATTCATTTTCCTTTTTCTGTTACTTTCTGCTTAAGAATCTTTCTCCTGCCTCTCCTCAGCCATTTTTCACTTGATTTTCCCACTTTTCTCACCAACAACACAAAGTCTTTAATGGGAAAGACATCAGTTTAAAAGTCAGATTTTATGGTATATGTTTTATAATTTTGAATTGTAAAATACATTAATTTCAAAATCCAATAATCTTGTATGTTATCATTAGAAATGAGTTGCTCTTCCTGATTGCAAATAGTGCATTTTGCAAGTGACTTCAAGTCTTTCAGTTCATTAGAGTCATTAAGTACACTGATGCTGCTCTGTCATTGAAGGTATTAAAGAAATAGGTTGCTTGATTCTGGGAAGAGATGTTATACAAGGGATTCTAGAACCAATCAGTGGTTAAACTAGATCACCAGCTTATCCTGGATGCACACCAGAATCAGCAGAGAATAATGTTTGATGCCTTAACATATTAAGTTCCACCTTAATCAATAATTTTTGCAGATGGGGTGTGTGTGTGTGTGTGTGTGTGTGTGTGTGTGTGTATCTCAGTGGATTCCAATGTGAAGTCAGAATTGAAAGCCAGTGAAGTTAATTAGTGATATTTAAGTTCAATTTCAGTCTCAAATTTTATTTTATAATTTTTTATTAAAGATATCTGTTAGCATTAATCTTTATATTCTAATATGTCTGTAAATTCTATTAAAGCCATCGTTAGCACTTAAAATTAAGGTGGCCATTAAAACAAAAATAGCAATATAGTTTAGCCAGTCCCTTCTGGACAGGGAAAACTACCGGATTGGAAGGATTTTTTTTCAATTTTAGTGAACTAGAAAAAGTCACTTTTTTTTTCCAAAGAAAGATTCTATTGCTACTGAGAAGCTTATTCAGAATTTGGATTTGGCAGGTATTATTGTTCCTTAATATTAGGGGTTTAGTCTCTTTTTGGTCTTTGAAACCATTAGCAGAAAAAAAAGCACTTCAATTGGATAAGCATTCACTGAGCTTCTTCTAGTTGTCCAGGATTTTACAAAGTCTGATATAAATACAGAGAAGTGTTTGACCCATTTACATTCTGAAGAAATTTGTTGGGAAGAATAGAGAGCCAACATTTACATTCACAAAGCAATTATGGAACTAGGAGAAAACATGATATGATTAAATAGAACCTAAGGCTAGAATGAATGTGCATGTGTATATAAAATGACTCATCAGGAAGACAAGGCACCAAAATTCAAAGGAACTATGGACAGTCTAAGGTATGAGTAAATCAGATGAAAAGAGATGGAGTCTTGGAAAGTAAGATAGCTAAAGAGAAACTAAGAAAATGGGAGGGGAAAAAAAGCAAAGGAAAAAAGAGTTTTAAAAAACAATGTACTTCTCTCTTGTGAATAACCTCACATCAGCAAAACATCTGGAAGAATATCATGCTCTGACATATTAATATAACTGGACCTAACAATTTTAATTTCAGCCCTGGTTTAAGTCATTGATGAATTTAGGTATGACCTCAAAATGGTGTCCAAGATCATAAATGTTTTTCATCCATCCATTTTTATAATATTTCCCACTATATTTGTTACTACTGTGAAAGAGTAGAGGTGGTAAATTAGGAGTCACATTCCAACCTTCAATTCATCTATTGAGTGGCCTGGTCAAATTATTTCTCTGGGTCTCAACTTCCACATCTGCAAAATGAGCATAATAATGCCACTACTTGAAAGGAAATGATACATCTAGTTATGTTTGGTGATATATGTGTTATGAGGATTAATTTAGACAACATATATTATGTAATTGGCACTATGTCTGTCACACTGTGAGCATTGACTAAGTGAGAGTTGTTATTACTGCTCTTATTATTATTTGGTTCATAGACATATTGTCTCTGAATAAACAGAAGCAGCCTTATAAAGTAGACCAATGGACTTACGGAGCAATAGAAGCAGTACTAAATTGGCATACCTTTGAAAGCAAGGACCTCATAGTCATCTTTATGTCACTGCTCAGGATTTTAATGTTAGGTGAAATAGGCCCATCGTATAAAATGCCCGAAGTAGGAAGTCAGTTTTATCTGTGAGGCTAAGAGACCTGCATTGTGCACTCCAGGTTTTTTCCATTCATTTTCCCAAAGATAAGCAGCAAGCTATTACACTCTTGTGGAGCTGTCTTCAGACACTATTTCTGGCCACCACTTGTGGTAATGCTTTATGAGATGTCAGCATGTGTGAGAAGAGATAGCCTGCTTTGTCATGGACCGATAGGCCATATTCTGCTACAAACTGACGGTTTTGTCTTTTATCACTGTCACAGGCTTATTTAACAAGCTGTGACTCTGTGGTTCATCACAAAGAAAACTGTCATCCCCAGACATGTGTCCTGAACATCCTTTCATCTTCCATGCCGGTAGGATCTGTCATGTGATATCAAGCAGACCAGCAACTCCGGATGGACCATGTGGCTGCAACCATGTAACAAGGAAGATTTGTACTGGCATAGATCCAGCGTTTACACTTTTGATTAGATTACATGGATGGGAAAAACATATGTAAGCTTTTAAGTTGTATACGCTGATAATATGTCACAAATATCACTTGAAAGAAAATGGTACAACCAATTGGCTTTAGGTGATAATTCTTTATCATGGTGTTATTCTGAGTAACAGATAAATCAATTAAGATTAACTTACTCTACCATCCCTCGATCTTAAGAAACTGTTCCATCACTAGGTATTCATCATATGTAAATTTTTAAAGCAACTTTATAACTTTAACTGTTAACAGTCCTTCAAAATGGTTAATAATTGCTTAATACTTTGGGGGGGTTGTATGTGTGTAGCAATTGTGTAGCAATTCTGCAAGTATTGGCTCTTGTACTTATAATATCAATTAAGAAATATTCAGAAATCTAAACAGAAAAGTCTTCAACATTTCTAAAGGAGTTCTGTGGCTGAGAGTTGAGGGAATTTCTTAAGTTACAGTCTTTCCCCTGCAGCCTGTAAACCATATATTAGCAATGGAAACTGGATCTATTCTGCTCATTTCAGTACACTACCGGACCCTGGGACATATTTTTATACCATAGCTGTGACTCGGCAGATTAGATGAAACTACTTTGAGGACATTAAAGTATAAATATTTCATAGTGACCTCATGGGGATGAATTTAATCTAAAACACTTAAGAGTCTCAATTGTTTGGTCTTATGATTTCTGCCTTTTTCTTCTCTTTAAAATTTACCCATTTTGTAAAGTTATCTCTTACGGAGTTTAGCCTTATCTTTTTGCTGCTTTGTTTTCTTGATAAATCCAAAGATATTTAAAACAGAAGTCTTCCCTGCAAACTTTTAAATCTAATGGCTAAGGAATCCATTGGTCAACAGGTATCTCTTACGAGAGGATAAGATTACTAAATTGAAGAAGAGCTTTCATTAAAAAGAGAGAATGTAGACAATAATCACAGAGGGTGAACTCGGGGCTATCACGTTGACCGGACACTGCACAAAAGTTCGGGCTAAGGTTCTGAGTAAGGACTCAAATCCAGCCAGTGTTCCGCTTGCTGAGATTCATGCCCATGGGAGTGTATCTGCCAAAAAGGGAAGGCTTTTCCTAACTGATTGCCCAGATATATCTGCACAAAGATACCAGATAGGTTAGCAGTGACCTCAAGGGAATTGAAGGTAGTTATTTAACAAACAAAATACCTGCTTACATAAAATACTTGCTCCCAGTATATCTCTAGACCTTTGGGGATAGATTTGATAGAAAGTCAACTGTAAATATTTCTTTCAGTATTCAAACAATACAATAGACTTTCTAAATTTCTGAATTTCTTTTGAGAATTTTAAGTTTTCTTGGGAACTCTAGACAGTGGCTAAGACTATTATTTGACCCTTTTTGGTATTTCCCTATCTTTAATGCATAGGAAGTACCTTACCTAACCAGATATAAATATTTATTTTAATTAATATATCTATGTATA
>CAUYSK010054245.1:0-47437 GCA_963575035.1 Avahi laniger
GAAACTCAAGCAAATCAGCAAGCAAAAAACAAACAACCTATTAAAAAGTGGACTCAGAGGTCATTATCCCTGCTACTAAGGGGGAGCCTAGAAAATCCTCCACAACTCATTCTATGAAGCCAATATCACCTTGATACCAAATCAGGAAAGGACACAACAAAAAAAGAATCCTATAGACCAATATTCCTCATGAATATAGATGCAAAAATCCTCAACAAAATCTTAGCAAACCAAATTCAACAGCACTTAAAATAATAATTTAGAACATCATTACAAGTGACTCCTCCAGCTGCTGGGATGTCTTTCCCCTTTGTGCTATATAAATAGGCCCAAAGGAGGTATAACCTCAAATTCCCTTCCCAAGAGAAAGCAGCTGGCAGTTCAAATTAGGCTCTGGCATCAAAAAAAAATAAGATAGATCAATGAATGAACAGGGGATGGACAAGTAGATAGAGCAAAATGTTAACCGTAGAATCTAGGGTATGAGTATTATGTCTTCTCTACAATTCTATTTTTCTACATGTTTGAAATTTTTGGCAATAAAATGTTCGGGGAAAAACATTACAACTTAAATAGTATATTTTATTTTTAAAAAATTATAGTTTACAAATTTAAAAAATTGTGAGTTGAGTGGCATTGTGTTACATTTTTGCAAATGTCTTTAATATCGGGCTTATGACAACTATATTCTCCTATCAGCTTCTACATTCAATCTATTGGGATAGCATACAACAGGTAGCCTCTGGAAAACTCCATGGTAATCCATAACAGAATGAGAATTACAAAAGCAAATGACATCTTAGTGTTATTAGTCTTGACTTCATGGACCCCCAGAAAAGACATTGGGAACTCCCATTCTTTGATGATTACTGTTCTAAGGATTAAATTGGGTACCATAAATAACTCAGAGTTTGGAACATAGTAATCCCTTAGTAAACTGTAATTATCATTTAATAAAATTGTTTAGGATGCTGTGGTTTTCATTTTGAAGCCACATACACAGCAGTCTACCCAGTCTTCTTGAAACCAAAGTACCAAATCACTACTTTTCCTTATCGTGTAAAAGTTTTGTTAAATTATGTTACCTCACTGAATCAAGGAAGGATTTGGATTATTTTTGCTGGTCTCCTTATTTATTTCCATGAAACCAAAAAAAATTGATTGACAAATATTTTATATACATATATATAAATATATATTTATATATATAAATGCTATAATTTACAATAAAAAACAGTAGAAAATATTCACTGAATTTGAACAATAAAGCTCACTTAAAAACAAATATGACAAAATGTTGATATTTGTTAAATCTAGATATTAAGTCTGAGGACTTATTATTTCCTACAATTTTAAGATTTTTTTAAAATGAAAAAGTAAACATAAACATCCTAAAAGAATTGGAAGCAACTTGTACTAGCCATCAAATGGGCACTAATTGGTTAACACTATGGTGCTCACATGGTAGTAATATTGTCCAGGAATTAGGGGGTTGGGGAGGGTAAACTTAACAACAAGTGGACGCAGTGAGCATTGTAGAGGCCAAGAGCATGCCTCTAACCCTCGCTTGGGTGAGGGAAAGACATAAAATGTAACCAAAATGTTTGTACCCTCACAATATCCTGAAATTAAAAAAAAAAAGAATTGGAAGCAAATATACAATTATAAACCTTTTCTTGCAGAAACAATGCTATTATTACAACAATATTATAGTTTGATATTTGCTATCGCTTTTACTTTAGAAAATGTAATGTTCTTACTGAATGCACTTTACTATAACAGTATTCATCTGTAGACTATAAAACTCAGTTACCAAATTTTGAAATCTTTACCTGGTAAAGCCTGGCATTCTTGTTGTCTCTGATCCCACTGGCAATTCAAGTTTAGTGAACAGCTTTTACAACTGGTAAGTTTGTTACAAATCTGTTCATTTCTCACATGACATTTGGTGTAGTTTTTGACAGACTAGAAAATTAAAAGATAAAGTATGTTATTTTTCCTCTGTACTGCAATGATTCTTAAGCTTTAGTGCACTTTTAAATCCCCTGGTGAAATTTAAAATACAAATTCCTAACTCCGAATCACAATCCTCTGATTTATTTCATTAGTTTGTTTAATTAAATTTGGCTTAAAACTGCCTCTGCATGTAGTGAACTACAACTTATCTTAGTATGTAAACAAACTGCAACCTAACTTACAAGTGTATTATTGTAATGGATAGCTATATCTCAGCCAATCATAGCAGCTAAGCTTCAGCCAATCACAGGCTACCAACTAATCAGACCACATCCATACAAAATCCAACATTAAGCAGAACAAGAGTTAATTGAATACCAAGGAAATGCTTAGGCAGATTTTCATGCTAAGTCAACTAGTACTGAAATAGTTAAGATACGCAATTTCAATGAATTCCATAGATTTATCCAAGTCAAATTACTTATAATAACCTAATTAATAAATGGTGCTATGTACCTGAATTTAAGAAAAAACTAGTATTTCAGAGTATGTAAATCCAATGTTAAACATGGACTTATGGAGAGCCTGGATGGCTACCTGGTCACTCCTGAGTCCTTAAAGCTTCCATTATTAAAATCTTTGTGCCCATGACTTATCATGGAACAGATAAAATGATACAAATTATTTAAAAAGTTGATGAGATAACTATTCTAAAATTTCTAAAGTGGTTTATAATCAATATTTGGTTTGTCAAACCCATAATTCTGGTAAGACAATTAAAAACCTCAGGTGATACATTTCTGGCACCTGGTAGATCATTTGAACACTTACAGATGGATTTCATTCAATTACTAACATCAATGCATATTTTCTGGTTGTAAGAAGTTTTCCGATGCAGTGTGGCTGACACAAAAATAGTAGCTAAAAGGTTATTAGAAAATGCTCCCCTTGGGAATGATAGTGGATCATTGGGGAAAAAAAGAGAGAGAAAGAGAGAAAAGGAAATGCTCCCTTATGGAGCATTACTGGAGAAATCTCTAGCAGCAGAGATATTCAATTCAATGGACAAGTTATAAAATAGTTAAATAAGGTATTATATACACAAAATGGCATTAGGCAAAGCTGACTGGATTGCCTTGGTCAAAAGTACTACCAATTAATGACAATCAGATACACTGCCACTGAAAAACATAAATAGACCCCTTATAAAATAGTTGCTGTAAGGCCTATGCTCCTAAAATAGAAGCTCATGTATCTCTTGCTCTTATAAACTCAATATTGCAAGATTTTAATGCATTATGACAAAGTATATTTTCACTGGGTAAAAGAAATATTTTGTGACCCACAAACTGATGACAACCAGACTTTTCATGATCTAGCACCTGAAGATTGGGTCTTTGTAAAAGGCATCACAGAAAGACTACCCTTGAATTCTGTTGTATGGGACTATACCAAGTTCATCTCTGCAACAAAACTTCAGGGCCTTGAGCCTGAGCTTTGGATCCACATCTCTCAATCTAAAAGGGCCCCTCCAGACTCTTGGGACTGCACATTAATTGGAGGCCTCAAAGTAAAAGTGACCAGGGAGGTTTCTCCTCAGAAGCAGATGACGTCATAGATGCAAAAAGCTTTCCCAAGATCACACATCATGACTTTTCTCCTGTGTCATCATGAAACCTTTGCTCCCTTGCCTCTTTTCCCTGTGTCTCTTTTCTGTTTATACATGGCAAGAAAATGCAATAATTGTGATTTCGTAATTGATAGCTTCCACAGGGAATGCAACTGAATGTTGGATATGTCATGTAAAAGTAAATCCTTACATGATCTTAGAGATTCTCTGGTTCACCTTATAATAAATTTCTCTGATGTTCCAAGTGCAATATCTGGTCTTTTATATAGGGTTAGGCTTTTAGATTTACATATTCAGATTCCTTGTTTAAATCTAACAGTAGAAAAACAGTAGAAAAAATCTATGATGAGGGTTTTGCAGTTAAATTGTGCCATAAATTAAATAGGAAAACCAAAAGAAAGATAATTCAATAGTTTGTAGACAAATTTATAATCCTGATTCCTTAATTGTTGAAATCATACAATCATGCATGGATTCAACAATGGAACCTTAGACAAATATTACTAGTGCTTCTCTACTGGTGATCTCTAAATCACAAGCAGAGAACCGTCTGCTGTGTCCCTCTAGGATATATTTTTATCTGTGCAGCATTTAACAACCAACCATATATGTGGGCAACTTCATGTCTCAATAAGTGGAAAATAAGGGGCCAATGTGGATTATGGATTCTAACAATACCGTTGTCACTCTACAAGAAATTGGAGACTAAGTATTGGTCTGCACCTCTTAATTTATATTATGAAATAAAGAGAAATTTGCCAGCAGGTGCCAGTACCTCTAAATAGGCATCTTTTGGCAGAATACTCCTTCCCTGGCTTGGCATAAATGTAAATGAGGTTATAACATCAAATGGATGCAGAGTGCATTGTATGGAGGAAGGGCACACATGTAGCCCTGGCTTGGGTGAGGCTAAGGCATTATAAGTAACTGAAATGTTTGTACCCCCATAATATTCTGAAATTTAAAAAATAATAATAAAAATTAAAAAACGATATTCTGTCTCAAACATTAGCTACTATAGCTGAATCTATTTCAAAGGCTATAGTTGCCCATTCTTTAATTTCTCTTGCTAAAGTTTTAGAGAACATGATTGCTTTGGACTATCTGTTGCCTGAGGAGGAGGAAGTAAGTGCAAGTCCAGCTGCACATGGATATATGTCTGATAGGGCAGAAACACAGTTATCATAAATCAACAAACAAGCTACTTGATTAAAACAAGCTGATTCCTCTTTTGGCTCATTGTTGATATATTTGACCTTGGTTCAATTCATGGGGGCTCCTATTAAGGAATATACTTCACTCTTTTAGTATTACCCTCCTGATAGCCATAAAAATAGTCTCCCTAGTATGCCATGTCCTCTCAAAAGTCTTAAATGCTCATATGTAGCCATCTGTTATATATCAAATGTTCTAATTATGGTTAAAATAATAAAAACACAACGAGAATGTAAAGAAACATCCAACTGACTTGATGCTGTGAACTGTGAATTCCATACTGAGACCAAACAAGTCCATTATGATGTGACAGAAAGTAGCATCAGTGTCCAAGGTTTTAGTTAATCTCTCAAAATTGAGAATTGAACAAAAGCGGAGAATTAAATTTGGCCTAACCCAGTATGTAAGCAAACTGCAACCTAACTTACAAGCATATTATTGTAACAAATAGTTGAGTCTCAGCCAATCACAGGATGCCAACTGATCAGACTATGAACGTATAAGGCAAATGGCTCATCACACCATGCCCAAATAGGGCAAATGCCAAACTGAAACCAATAAAACTATTTCTGTACATACCTTCCTTTCTCTATCTATTAATGCTATCTGCCCATGTTGCTGGGAGGAGCTCTCTGAACTTCTATTGGTTCAGGGTACTGCCTGATTCATGAATCATTCTTTGGAAAAATAAACTCTGCTAAATTTAACTTGTCTAATGTTTTGTTTTTCACAAGTTAAACTATTGTTCTTGGAATTGGAATGAGTGCTTATTTAAAATAAAGTGTGCAACTTACACAATTTGAAACAAACCACCCAATGAAAACTTTTTCTAGTGAATTTGAAAATAGGCTTCCAATTCAATAAATAAAGTCAACGCACAGAGTCATTGCCCTTAATGATGACAAGAAATGATTTTAGTCTTAATAATACTATCATTTAAACCCTTGGGAATAAAGCATAAATGATAAATTATAAAAGTTAAAGAGATACTTTATGAAAATCTAATACAATCTGAAAAGATAAATTATTTTCACAATAACTCAAACTAATTTTACTTCCATGGACACTGAATAATGGTTTTGGTTAGTTGATATTTCTCTTGTATGTATTTGTCACATTTCCTTCATCAAGGCTGCAAAGAACCTACAAAAGTTACCTTTTTTCCAAATCTACTAAAAAATGTAATCATATTTCAACTAATTCTGGCACTGAGAGGTTAAAGGTAAAGAAAGAAAAAAAATTGCGAATATAGGAAATTTGGTGGTAGTTCTTTACATATCCCCAGGTTCAGATAGTTCACATGATATTATCAATACCTATGAAAAAATCTACCTCATGAAAATCAGCTACTAAAATTTTTGGCTCACCTCTTCCTGTGTCTCTACTTTAGGAGGAAAAAAAATACAAAGGGCTTAAAGCTGCACCCTCAGCCCCACTCCAGTCTTTTTCCTTTTTTGTCTCCAGGTATAAATATTTATCTCAGGCCTACTAATGTAAAAGAGTTGGTATTTATTTTCACTCAATAAGATTAAAAGTTAAAATTCAGTTATAACTGTCCCACATATAAAATTTACTGAAGCAATTTTTATCTGTTTAGATACTTTGAATATTATCCACCAAATATTTATTTATAAACTACTATACTTTCCATCATAAAATACATTGTAGTCACCTCTATTCCAAAGACATTAATTTCTTTAGAGAAAATTGCATTTACTATGAGGTAACAGATCAAAAATATCCAGATAAAATTTTTACCTTTATTCATCCTAAAAAATCACAAAAGATACATTTTTGTAAATCTCAAATTACTTTGTGACTTTTTCAACCACCACATTTTTCATTAGGAACATATAAACTTTCTTATCATTATTTTTCTGATTCATAGCCTTTTGTTTTCATATAGCATATAAATCTTAGTATTGTTCTATATGATGATTATAGTTCCAAGCATTTGCCAGCTAACTGAAAAATAAATTTACTTGAATTATCAGATAAATAAAATAATCTATAAAAATGACAAGAGAATGGCTACACATGTTGCAATAAGAGAAACAATAACAGCTTTATGTTGGTCTTTAGAATAACAATGGCAACATTATAGTCCCTATCCAAGTAACTCTACTGCTCTGCATTAAGAATAATATAGTCGTTTACTAATACCGAACAAGTACAATAGTTGAAATCATATTTCAATCACATACCAAGCAAAGTTAATCAATGATAGAAGAAAACCGACTATTAATTTGAAATATAGTGGGCATTTTTGGCCTAATGAACCAGATACACATTAGCAAATAAACTATGAAAAGTAACCACTGCTCTACTGATCTTCATTCTAATATATCAAGATACAAATTTAAAATGCAAATCTGTAAGAATGAAACAGGTTATTTGACCTATTAGAGCAATCAACATGCAACTTGCAGTAAATATGGCTAAATAAAATAAGGTATCAATGCACACAATTTAGACTAAAATCCCACAGACCTTTCTGTATTTATTAGCATTTGGTTTAGTTTAATCACCAGACATACTGATAAAACTGTCTGAAAGACACATTACACAAATTCTAAATTACAAATGAGTACCATCTGCTCACCCAATGCTTTCCACGTTAATACATCATCATCAAAGACAAAATATAAAGCAAAAGGCTACTTTATAAAATTAATACTTGATAGCAATTTATATAATGCAATTTTTGAGATATGTGTATTTTCACTTATACATGTGTATTAACACATGTAAGTATCTACTACGAACTGAATGTTTGTGTTCCCCAAATTTCATATTGAAACCTAATCCCCAACGTGATGTTATTAGGAGGTATGACTTTTGGGAGGTGATTTTGTCATAAGAGAATTCTTATTTATTGGATTACAGCTCTTATAAGGGCTGAAGAAACCAGAGCTTCCCTTATGCCATGTGATGAATCAGTGAGAAGATACCAATGAACCAGAAAGCAAGCCCTCACCAGACTCCAAATCTGCTAGCACCTATATTTTGGACTTCATACCCTCTAGAACTGTAAGAAATAAATTTCTGTTGTTTATAAGCCATCTAGTTTATGGTATTTTTTTATAACAGCCTTAAAGGATTAAGACAATGTCTAAACACAAATTAACTCAGGGTTATCTAACAAAGCTTAAAATTAAACCTGATTGCAATTTTTAACTAACAATCTCCATTTTGGTTTTGTGGTTAATTTTATGTGTCAATTTGACTAGAACACAGGGTGCTCAGATATTTGGCTATATATTATGTATATCTCGGTATGTTTGTGAGGGTGTTTCTTGATAAGATTAACATTTAAGTTGATAGACTGAGTGAAGTAGAATGTCTTCCCCAAAGTGGGTGGGCATCTTCTAATCCCTTGAGGGCCTAAATAGAATAAAAAGGTGGAGGGGAAAAGAATTTTCTCTCTCTACCTGACTGCTGAGCTCAGACATCGGTCTTCTGTCTTAGACTAGAATTTACTCCATGGGTGCTCCTGGTTCTCAGACCTTTGGACTTAGACTAGCATTTATACCACTGGCTTTCCTGGATCTCCGGTTTGCAGACAATAGATCATGGGACTTTGCAGCTTCCATAATTATGTGAGCCAATTCCTTATAACAAATCTCATTGTGGAGAGATAGATACATAGACAGATTTCCTACTGGTTCTGTTTCTCTGGAGAATCCTGACATACAGATTTTGGTACCATGGAGGGGTGAAGAACCTGCAGCCTTCTGATTTCAGGATTATTCTTTTTTTAAGCACCAAAGGAGGCAAGAAAAGCTTCATTATTCTCTGCTGAACTCCTTTTAATAAAAGGATTTATTCTATAAAATTTGGATTCAGTCAAAAGGCCACACTTAAGGTGGCCGCAGTTTCCCCACCCCTGGTGAGTTTCTGGAACTGGCTCACTAATCTGATTATATTTAAAGAGGCGAATGATTCTATTTCCAGCAGAAAGAGAACACCGATAGTCCATAGCATGAACTAGTAGTAGATATGTAAAATATCTGAATCAGATACACCTAATAAACCACTTACAAGATGTGGGTGATTATGCATATAATATGATACTTTCAAACATTTTTGGAAAACTAACCAACATGATGTTGGCTATTTCCTCCTAATGGCACTAGATAAAGTGGTGAAAGAAAGGATGAACTCAAGGATTCAAATCATCAGCTCAACCTCCGTATAAGTGACCTGAGGCATCTATGCGTGACTGAAAGAGACTCTCATCTGCTATAGCTGCAGAGCTGAGACTGCTGAAAATCAAACACAGAATATCATACTGCCACTGGCTGAATTAGAACGCAAGTTGAACTCTCAGGCTCAAAAGAAGTCTACTGTTAAGTTGAAGGCACTAATTAGGAAAGAATGGGATTCTGCAAGTTGAGATAGAGTTGTATGGGAAGTCCCCATAAAGCTGATGAAATTGAGCCCCTGAATCCTAATGAGTCTTTGCCACAGAAAGAGGTTTCCTCACCCCCAGCAGGACAATGATGGTTCTCCTTAGAACCCACACTCTCACCCCTCTTTGCTTCTAGATCTCTAACTAGACTGAAGTCCCAACAGGCCTCTAAAAGTGTGGTACAAAGTATGACCCATGATGAGGGGCGTTGTACTCCAAAAGAACTACTTAAATTTTCTAATGTGTACAGAGAGAAATCCAGGGAACTTGTGTGGGAATTGATACTAAGTGTGTGAGATAATAAAGGAACATAAAATTAGACCAGGAAAAATTATTGATATGGGCTCACTAAGCATAAATTCTGCATTTAATGTTATAGCTTGGGAAGTTAGAGCTCCAACAGTTTGGTTGGTTGGTTGGTTGGCTAAAACATGAACCAAAAAGATGGCCCACAGTGAGTAAATTGTAAAGGCTGGATCTGCCTTGATTTAATGTAGAAGAAGAGATTTAAAGGCTTAGGAGATTGGTATGTTGGAGTGTATTTGTCCTTTAAGATCTACTCACCTTCACTAAGAGGATACAGAAGACATACATTTCACCAATACTGTGAGAAATAAATTTGTGAGGGGAGTCCTGGCTTCCTTGAAGAGTCCATGATCACTCTTCTCTGTATGCCAGGCTTTACAGTGGGAACTGCAGCTATTGAATTGGAAAACATAAATGCAATGGGAATAATTGGATCCCAGAGTGGCAGGAGACCAGTGGCAGCACTCAACTGCCAAAGACAAGGTGGGCATGGTTACTGTGATGGGCAGCAAAGTCAAAGCAACCAT
Source organism: Avahi laniger (assembly GCA_963575035.1). Taxonomy (NCBI): domain Eukaryota; kingdom Metazoa; phylum Chordata; class Mammalia; order Primates; family Indriidae; genus Avahi; species Avahi laniger. The sequence continues at coordinate 10,046 of CAUYSK010054245.1, forward strand.
CGGAATAGTCTGACTTGCTTAGACCTATGGCATTCGCTAGTTGATCATGATGTTCCTAGAAATGAAATATATGGAAAGCCTACTAAATAAGCAAAAAGTTCTAGGTCAAGTAAAGAAAAGTCTAACCTTAATCATAAATACAAAAAGTCATATTCCCTTAATTAATTCCCAGAACTGCGCCAGTTTATAGACCCAAAATGCCTTGAATGAAGGAGAGGCTGGGTTCCCTTTCGGAAGGACCTCAGCAAATTACCAAAACTTTATTCTGTTCTTTCTTCCAGTCTTTCCCAAAGGGACCTGCAGCCTTTACCAGAGTAACTGTGCACTGGGAAAAAGGAAATAATCAGTATTGGATGCTGGCTCTAAACTGACACTAATTCCAGGAAACCCAAAACATCACTGTGGTCCACCAGTCAGCAGCTTATGGCAGTCAGGTGATCAATGGAGCTTTAGTTCAGGTTCATCTCACAATGGACCCATTGGGTTCTGAACCCATCCTGTGCTTACTTCCCCAGTTACAGAATGCATAATTGGAATATATAGCAGCTGGAGAAAACCCCATACTGGTTCCCTGACCTGTGGAGTGCGGGCTATTGTGGAAGGAAAAGCCAAGCAGAAGTCACTAGAACTACTTCTACCTAGGAAAATGGTAAACCAAAACCAATAATGTATTCCTAGGGGGACTGAAAAGATTAGTGCCATAATCAAGGACTTGAAAGATGCAGGAGTGGTGATTCCCACCACATTCCCATTCAACTTGCCCATTTAGTCTGTGCAAAAGACAGATGGGTCTTGGAAAATGACAATTAATTATTGTCCCAGGTGACTCCAACTGCAGCTGCTGTATTAGATGTGGTTTCATTACTTGGGCAATTAACACATCCCCTTGTAACCGGTAAGCAGCTATTAATCTAGTATATGCTTTTTTTCTTGATACCTGTTAGTAAAGACCACCAGAAGCAGTTTGTTTTCAGCTGGCAATTCTATCAATATACCTTCACTGTTCTACCTTAGGGGTCTATCAACTCTCCAGCCCTATGTCATAATTTAGTTCTCAAGGATTTGATGGCCTTTCCCGTTCACAAAATATCACATTCATCCATCATATTGATAACATTACACTTATTGGATCTACTGAGCAAGAAGTGGCAACTACTCTAGACTTATTGACAAGACATTTGTATGTCAAAGGGTGAGAAAGAATTTCTACTAAAATTCAGGGCCTTCTACCTCAGTGAAATATTTAGTGGTATAGTGGTATAGGGCATGTCAAGACATCCCTTCAAAGGTGATGCATTTGGCTCCTCCTACAACCAAAAAAGAGGCACAATTCCTAATGGGCCTCTTCAAATGTTGGAGGCAACATAATCCTCATCTGGGTGTTACATTGGCCTATTTACTCCTCGTGACCCAAAAAGCTACTAATTTCAAGTGGAGCCCAGAATAACAGAAAGCTCTGCAACAGGTCCAGGCTTTTGCACAAGCTGCTTTACCACTTGGCCCACATGATCCAGCAAATCCAATGTTGCTTGAAATATCAGTAGCAGACAGGATGCTGTTTGCAGTTTTTGGAAGTCCTCCACAGGCAAATTGCAGTGTAGGCCCTTAGGATTTTGTAGCAAAATACTGCCATCCTCTGCAGATAACTACACTCCTTTTGAGAAACAGCCTGCTACTGGGCCTTAGTAGAGACTGAAGGCTTAACCATGGGCCACTAAATTGCCATAGGACCTGAGTTGCCCATCATCAACTTGGTGTTATCTGACCCACCAAGCCATAAAGTTGGGTGTGCACAGCAGCACTCCACCACAAAATGAAAGTGGTATATATGTGATCAGGCCCAGTAGGCCCTGAAGGCACCAGAAAGTTACATGAAGAAGTGGCACAAATGCCCAGGGTACCCACTCCTGCTACACTGCCCTCTTTCTCTGCATCTATGGCCTCATGGGGAGTTCCCTAGGATCACTTGACAGAGGAAGAGAAGACTCTGGCCTGATTTACAGAGGGTTCTACACAATATGCAGGCACAACCCAAAAGTAGACAGCTGAGGCACTGCTGCCCCTTTCTGGGACATCCATGAAGAACAAGTCATGAAGGAAAAGCCTCCCTGTGAGCAGAACTCTGAGCAGTACACCTTGTTGTTCACTTTGCTTGAAAGGAGATATGGTCAGATGTGTGATTATATACGGATTCATGGGCTGTGGCTAATGGTTTGTCTGGATGGTCAGAGATGGAAGAAACATGATTGGAAAGTTGGTGACAAGAAAATATGTGGAAAAGGTATGTGGACAGACCTCTCTGAATGGCAAAAAAGAGAAGATATTTGTGTCCCATGTAAATGTTCAGCAAAAGGTGACATCATCAAAGGAGATTTTAATAATCAAGGAAGATGACCAGTTTTGTGGGTATCAGCCTCTTTCTCCAGCTACCCCTGTCATCACCTAATACGCACATGGACAAAGTAGCCATGGTGGCAAGGATGGAGGTTATGCATAGGCTCAGCAAAACATACTTCTGCCTACCAAAGCCAACCTGGCTACAACCACTGCTGAGTGCCTAATTATCCAGTAGCAAAGATTAACACTCCCAATGTGGCACCATTCCCCTGGTTGATCACCCAGCTACCTGATAGCAGGTTCATTACACTGGACAGCCTCCATCATGAAAGGAGCAGTACTTTGTTCTTACTGGAATAGACACTTATTCTGGATACAGTTTTGCCTTCCTTGCATGCAATGCTTCTGCCAAAACTACCATCAGCAGACCTACAAAATGCCTTATCTACCATTGTGGTATTCCACATAGCATTGATTCTGACCAAGGAACTAACTTCACAGCAAGTGAAGTGCAGCAATGGACCCATGCTCACTGGTTTTATCATATCCCCATAATCCTGAACCAGTTGGTTTGATGAAACAGTGGAATGATCTCTTGAAGATTCAGTTGCAGTGCCAGCTATGTGGCAATACCTTGCAGGGGCTGGGAGAAAGTTCTCCAAAAGGGTGTATAGTCTCTGAATCAGCATCCAATATATGGTGTTCTTTCTTTCATAGCCAGCATTTAGGGGTCCAGGAATCAAGGGATGGAAATGGAAGCAGCACCACTCACTATTACCCCTAGTCACCCACTAGCAAAATTTTTCTTCCTGTTTCTGTGACCATATTCTGCACTGGCCTAGATGTTCTAGTTCCAGAGGGAGGAATGCTTTTACCAGGAAACACAATACTGATTCCATTGAACTGGAAGTTAAGAACTGTCACTCTGTCACTTTGGGCTCCTTATGCCTCTAAATCAACAGGCAAAGAAGGGAGTTACTGTGCAGGCTTGGGTGATTGAACCTGACTATCACAGGAAAATTTAACGGCTACTCCACAAGGTAGGGAAGAGTATGTCTGCAATACAAGAGATACCTTAGGGCATCTTTTAGTATTACCATCACCTGTGATTAACTAGAACAACCCAATCCAGGAAGGACTACTAATGTTCCAGATCCTTCCAGAATAAAGGTTTGAGTCACCCAACCAGATAAAGAACCAAAAGCAGCTACTGTGCTCGCTGAAGGTAAAGCGATTACAGAATGATTAGAGTATGAAAGTAGTTATAAATACTAGCTACAACCACGTGATTAGTTACAGAAATGAAGACTGTAATTGTCAGGGGTATTTCCTACTTGTGTTCATATGAATACATTTGTGTGTGTGTGCATATGTGTGTGTGTGTGAGTGTATGTGAGTGTATGTGTCTGTGTGTGAAATACCGTTTTCTTTCCTCTCTTATTCCTTTACCATGTAACATAAAATGTACTGCCTTTATATGAGGATTTAAGCATTGCTAATTTTACATCATAGTGTTTAAGTTAGAGGATTTCAAGGAGAGGTAAACATCACTCAAGGACTTTACCTACTTTTCTGGGAAAGGGTATTTCCCTTGGTGTATTTTCAGTTGTACAGAGGAAAGCTGTATTATGTTAAGGTGGGATTATGACATTGTTATTATCTTTATTTATAGATTAAGTATGGTTTATGGAGACATGTACGGGTGCCAAGCTGACCAGTAGAGGACTTGTGATGGCTAATTTTATGTGTCAACTTTACTGGGACATGTACCCAGATATTTGGCTAAGCATTATTTTTGGGTATATCTGTGAGGGTGTTTCCATATGAAATCAGCATTTGAATTGGTAAACTGAGTAAAGCAGAATGATCTCTCCATTGTGAGTGGGCATCAGCCAATCCACTGAAGGAATGAAAGTACAAAAAAGAAGAGGAAAGAAGAATATCCTCTCTCTGTCTGACTGCTTGAGCTGAGACATCGGTCTTTCCTTGCTCTTGCATTGGAAGTTATACCGTCTGTGCTCCTGGTTCTCAGGCCTCCATACTTGGAGTGGAATTTACATACACAGCTAGCTTTCCTGGGTCTGCAATTTGCAGATGGCAGATCATGGGACTTTTCAGCCTTGATAGTCACATGAGCCAATTCCTTATAATAAATTTCATTTATATATATATATAGATATATATATACACACACACATATACATACACACACATACATACAGCCTATTGGTTCTGTTTCTCTGAAGAATCCTAATACAAGTCCCTGATTCCCATGTCTTATTTTATTTATTTAACTCCCATTTCCACTCAATAATTTCCATTAAATGAATATTAATGCAAATATAAAAGTGTAATTTACATTTTCAAAGCATAGTCATGTTATATTAATGTTAAAACTCATAAAATTAAAGTATATCTTGTTATTAAAGCAACTTATATTACTGGAAAGTATATACTAACAGAATATGTATGAAAGCAAAATGGTTCTGTCTAATTAGTCAATAAATGCAAATTTTTCTCCATTTTAAGTTTTCAATATTATTTTATATTAGAATCATTAAATATTTTGAAATATTATTGTTTACTGGAGAAAATTTTTAGATAATACAATCAAGATTTGTACTTAGTTTCAAATTCTCTTTTCTTTATCTCATACTTCTGCCTGCTATCTTAAAAAACAAGTACTTGTATTATTAACAAAAATTCAGAAAAAGAAAAAATAATGAATTATTTTTAGTTAAAAATCTATATGCACATTTAGTTTTATTTAACCTATAACCCTATAAGAGAATCTTTAATCCTACTAAATACTACTTTTAAAAATTTTCCTTTAAATTTGTTGACATCTAAAAAACATGGGATGTCTTGGTGCTACTCATTTAAAATCTTAATATTTGATGCTTTTAATTCATTTTCATCTACCATAATATTAATGTAACAATTTTTTCAATAGTCCTTCTTCATCTAAAGTAGAACTTCAGTACTAATGACATTTTGAACCAGATAATTATTTTTCGTAGGAAGGCTGTTCCATGCATTGTAGAATATTTAGCACTATCTGTGGCCTCTACTAACTAGATGCCAGCAGCAGCTCTATAGGTGTGACAGACAAAAATATCTCCACACATTGCCAAATATCCCCTGTGGGACAAAACTGTTTCCAGTTTAGAATCACTAAAGACAGTTAAAATGGAAACCACTACTAACCCCAGGTTAAACTTACATACAAAGTACGTAAACAAAACACTAGACCATACTACCATTAATGCATGTCTGACTGGAATCCAGTGGAAATTATTTCAATACTTATCTATATAATTTTATTGCTATCAGCACAGAAGACAATGTTTATACCTATAGTCTTTTTTTAAATCAGTTCCTGAAAAATTTTTCCAGTCTCATTCATGAAAAGAAGTAAAAGTTACTGGATTCAAAATCGAATATAAATTGACAAATTTGAGCAAAAGCTACAGTCTGACATTAAAATTTACCAAGAAGTGAATGATTCCCTACATATTTTCTAAATGTCTTAACATGTAAAGTGCTATTTTATAAAGTGCTGTTAAATGGTAAGCTAATGATATAAAGCAGCAATGCTAACTACATCGTCATTTACCCATAAATACTAACCATACTGCAGTTACTGTTTGCCGAAATGCATTTCTTGTCATCACACCATTGGCACCCATTTGTATTGGCAGTACAGCTGGCACAATCTGCATATCTGTAACATTTGTCATCAGTAGCAGCTATAATACAAATGGGAGACAGAACATACCAGGATTAAAAAATGTTACACTTTTTAATTCACACCTTTATAAATATCTATTTAAGAACCACTAAGAAATTTTTTAACCAAAAAATAAAATGACCTTCAATATCAAAGTAAGTTCTCCAATATAAAGGCGACTTTGTAGTTCAATTGTTTTTACAGGACTTTAGATATCTTTTACCTGTCTTCATTATTCAATCCACAAAGATCCTATAGCCATTTTAAAGTTACACATTTTGGAGAGGGGAAAAGGACTTATACATACTTTACTGAGCAAAATATACTACTATACATCCAAAAGAAAATATCATAGAGCTAATTGTTTATCACTCTTTATAAAGCTATTTAGAGACATGTGAGTTAATATAAACAAAACTTGAAAATACATTTATTAATTGTAGCATCAAAAATGTATGAAAATCCTCACCCATTTAAAGAAAAGTGAATAACTTTTATCCAAATCATAAATTAATTAAATATTAACTGTAATTTTTCATAGGTTTGATTTATTTATTCACTATTCTATAAAGAATATAAAATTAGAACATTGGTTACCAAATGCTAGAAGATTTTTTAACTTTATGGTGTGGCTTGGCAATAATTAAGGAAGAAAAAATAACAAATGCGAAATAAATTATCTCATTTTGTTTCTTTGAAGTATACAATATTTCTTGGAACTGATGCATTTGAAGGTATTTTTAACCTATAAAATAATTCATATATATGACCAAGGTACATATAAAATATTTATATATAACATATATAGATTTTAAAAATAAAAATAATGAAGATATTAAATTTCTAATCATTTATAAGTTCAAACATTAGAATTCCTAATTATAGTATTATAAATTTTCATTTCTGAAGCTACTAAGATAATTCTTATAAGCAGAATGTATTTTTATTTCTATAATAGAGAAATTTGCCACCCGAAAGAGGGAAAAGTAAAAAATCTTACCTATTTTAGGAGGGCACTTTGCTCTAAGAATATTATTAGTATTCCCTGATTCCCAAGATTCACAATGATTTTTATTCCAAACACATTTTATCCCTGGACCAGCATTTTTACAAAGTTCTTCATCTCTGAAAGCTTTGCAATTTGGAGGCTTGTATACAAGTATATCATTAAGGAGGACACTAGAAAATCCCCCAAATATGTACATGGACCTATGAAAAACAAAACAAGAAGCTTAAAGAAACAATATTAAAAGTCTCTGTAATGAATTAATTTTAAACATAAATGTAAATTTAAGTATATATTTTCTATTATTTTTAAATACATATCAGCACTGTTATTTAAAATCATATTTCTAACATACAACATGATGTGAGAACATCAAATGAATTGTTATAAGATTTCTTGGAGACTTTACAGATAAAATGTGAAATATTCTTTAAATCTTTGAGTATTAAGAAAACATTAAGTCTTCAAAACCCTTATTTTAGTGCTAATGTAAGAAAGGAAAAGGGACAAGAATTACATACAACATTCTTTTGATTAGAAAATAACTGCTGTTTTAATAAGGCAGGAAACAATGTTTTAAGAAATAGATAACAGATACACATAGATAATAAGCTACACTTTAGAACTGCTATCTAGAATTATAATTTTTGAATATAGACATAGAATTTAGAAATTAGACATAGAAGTCTTACAGTATTTTATTCTTTTAAGAGAGTAAGACCAAGAGCAAAATAATCAAAAAGATTTTCAAAATTTCAATTTGGAAAGAGAAGTCTAGACAATACTAAATTAATACTAATCAGTGCCAAAGAAGTTTGAGACACCCTCACTATAATTTTTGTTTCTAGAAATATTATTAATATAATAAGCGGAAAAGGTCAGAAAAATGCATCAAGGAGGTCATTTTTTATCATTTAAAAGAGTAAAATGAATCCAAACCAAATAGAGTTTTTATGTTTCACATTGAATTTTATTTATTATATTTTAACAGCCAATTGACACGAGTTGCACAGTTTCACTGTGTTTAAATCATTTTGTGATAATAGTAGAGGATTTTTACATAATTAGGATAAGGCGTTAAAAGGTCATTCTGAATTACAAATTTTAAGCTAATAAATTAGCTAGCATATTGCTTACTGTCACTTGGGTCCAAATTGCTACATTGTGCTATAGAAATAGAAAAATTATATTAACTTAAAGGGGGAAGGTAACTTAATAATCAAGTTCAATTTCCCAGTGGATATAAGAATATTAATGTCCAGAGAGATTAAGAGACTTGTCAAAAATCACACACTTAGTTAATGACAAAACCAAAATGAAAACCTAATTCTTCCCACTTTCCTTGTGCTCCTTAATAGAAATACGGAGCTAGCCTATCATTTCAGCTTGATATTTTTAAAAGAAGAGTCATTCCTTGTCTGAATTCTGGAAAGGGAAAGGCAGGATGACTTAAAAGGGTATCTGAAGTTTTAGCTCTCAGCACATTTTCTTTGACTACACCCTACCTCTTAAATATGTGAAATGAAAAAGAATGAATAATATGACTAATGAACCAAAATGTATTCCATGGTACAGCATGGATGTATAAAATCCAAAGCCATTAAATACCAATGACAATTTTCAAAAAGAATATCAGCCTATGAGGATATTGTAATTGATATCCTTGACTCTTTAAAAATTGGAAATGTACTTCTTTTACCCATTAATGACTACTGCAGAATGTCCAAATCTGTTGACATCTCTATGAAGATTTGGTTTTGGTAATATTTTCCATTCATCACAAGCTAGAAAAAAGAAAACAGAAAAACAATAAATGAACTGAAATAAAACAATAAACTAAGACAAAAAATATATAATAATAATTGGTCAAATTAAAGATATATTTAAAATCAGAAAACAAGAAAAATAAATTACATAAATTTTCCATGACCTATAACTTACTATCATTATTCAACTAGCATTATTCCTTAAATAAAAATAACTCTTGCTTACAATTCTCACAAATAATTTTAAGTGTATGAGAATAAAGGAAAAGAAAGGAATGAAATTAGGTGTTCTTTATATTGGAAGATAATTTCAATGACAGATCTTTTTATTAAACATACCAAGGTTCAAACAGTAAAATGCATGAAAGTCAAATAGGACATACCTATTGGAAAGTTCGATACTAAATCAAATGTTACATGTATGCATACAAAAATAAATGGTATATAGACTAAAGAATGCCTGAAAATGGAATCATCAAAATAAAACATTTAAATCACATTAATTATTTGATATTTCAAAAGAAAAGCTTTTTTACGTATAGAAGAATGATTTCAATTGCAAAACGTACATAAAAAGTGAAGGGGATGAGGGGGGTAAACCCGCAACTAAAGGACACGGGGAGCATCGGAGGGGGGAAGGGCATGCCTCTAACCCTCGCTTGGGTGAGGCAAAGACATAAAGTGTAACCACAATGTTTGTACCCTCACAATACCCTGAAATAAAAAATTAAAAAAAAGGTGAAAAATATAATCCATGAGCTATATAAAAACTATGGAAAGGAAAACAGTTAGGAAAAAGGTGCATCATTTCAATATAACCTTAAAATTGACATACATACTAGCATAGATTTTGAGATTTCAAATAATTCGACAATAAGTGACTAGGGACACTCATAGGACAGTGTTTTAGATTTCTTCTTTTTAGACATGTCATACCGAAAGGGAAGCCTTGGTATTTAATAAAAGGTCATACGTATAATAAGATTTTTAAAAACAAATCAATTACTTTAGGTAGTATAGAAGTCATATGGAACAAGAAAATAAACTTAAATAAAGTTAATTGTAAAAGTTGAAGTTATAATGAATTATTGTTTTCCTATTTAAGTAATCATGTCAATAACACTAATAAGAAGAAAAATTTGGTTTTAATTCAATATTCTTCCTAAATTAAAATCAAAGGAATTATAAAAAAAGGAAATGAAGCTGAAAGACAAAATGACAAAATACATCTTGACTTGTATTTTTCAAAGTATATTCCAAGGAATACAAATCCCTCCCTGAAAAGGTATTCCTTAGTGTGGATAATCTCTCTCTTTAGTTCACAACGTATATTTGCCTATTATTAAATAGTCTCAAAAAAGAGAGAATACAAAGGTACAGAAATCTAACTTACTTTATTTAACACAGTGTTTTCCCAATGTTTTGTCCAAAGAAGCACTTTTTACATAATACATATTAGCATTCCAAAAGTCAATGCTTTGAAGATCACATTTTAGCAAATGCTATTACAGAGGTATATGCATGAAGATTAATAGTCTGTCAATTTTACATGTTAGAGATAATTTAAGAAATATGTATTACATGTGGGTAGTGATATAAAACTTCCAACATGCTTTTGTCTGCTTAACTTAAAATGGTCTTCATAACAGTCCAGTGAAGTTGATTGAGCAGGTATTACCCTATGTTAGAAGTCAAAAATTAGAACTACAGGAAGTTAAGCAATTTGTGTAAGGTCCATTTGATTACCTTTGTTTTTCCATAATTTAGGATTATGAATTTTTCATATTATAAAAATATATTGATGAGATTCTGAAAGATTATTCCTACTTGGGGAAGAGGGGTGATCTATAAAGGGCACAGGTTTTGAAAAAGAAAAAGATGGAAATGTTAGAGTCAGCTAATGAGTTAGGGCAGATAGAGATTCAATCATCACACCCAACCCAACACACAACTCCCCCACACACACATGGCCACTATTAATAAATTTTGCCTTGATTATATTATTCTAACAAGAGGATTACAAAAAACCAAATATGCTTCAAGGAGATTAAACAGAAAAGAGAGTTAGATGAAAGAGTAGGACTTCCAGAAACCAATATCCAAAGAGGAAGACTCTTCCAGATCATCTTGGATAACTGGAGTTCAGAAAAGACAGTGACCTAGTAACCTGAGTCTACCTAGGGCTAAAGCGTAAATAATTTGGACCAGCATCCAACACAAGTAGGCAGAAGGAGGAAAGAAAAGATGAGAACTATAAAAAATACTCAGAACAACGATTTAAGAACTGAGTCAGGAAAAGGAAGTGAGAGAACAAAAACAAGCATGAACTAAAAATTGGGCTTTTTGAAGATTTCTTCTAATTCTATAAGCCACTCTCTTTTCGAAGAAAGATGAAATTTTTTCAGCACATATAATAGTCTAAAGGATGGCATTACAAACACCTATGGACTATTACCAGATTTGTCAAACCCAGTATTTTACCATACTTACTAGGGATTTTTTAAAGAAAGAAAACTTTACAGATATGATTAAAATTCCCTGAGTACTCCCTCCCCAATTCAAGTTTCTTTATTTCTTCCTTCTTTGGAAGCACTGGAAACAAACACTATCCCATATTTGCTTTTGAATGTTTCTTTGCTTATGATATATACATAGGTTTTTGTTCATAAGTTGTAAAACTTTATACTATTATAAATGGTATCACAGCATATAGATCATTCTGCAACTTGCTTATTTTGTTCAACCAATTTTTTGTTTTTGTTTTTCACTTTGAGGTTTTTTTTTTTTTTTATCATTTTAATCATTTTTAAGTACATAGTTCAGTGACATTAAATACATTCACATTGCCGGGCAACCATCACCATCATCCAACTTCAGAACTTTCCTCATCTTGCAAAACTGAAATTCTGTGCCCATTAAACAATAACTCCCCATTCTTCTCTCCTCCCAGCCCCCGTCAACCATCACTCTACCTTCTATCTCTATAAATTTGACTACTCTAAATACCTCATATGAATGGAATCATACAATATTTGTCCTTTTGTGACTGACTTATTCCCTTAGCATAATGTCCTCAAGGTTCACAAGGTTCATTCATGCTATAGCATGTGTCATAATATCTTTCCTTTTCATGGTCTAATAATATTCCATTGTATATATAAATCACATTTTGTTTATATATTAATCTGTTTATAGACAATTGGGTTGCTTCTATCTTTTGGCTATTTTGATTAATGCTTCTATGAACAGGGGTGCACAAATATTTGTTCATGTCTCTGCCTTCAATTCATTTGTATATACACAGAAATGATATTGCTGAATCATATGGTAATTCTATGTTTAATTTTTGAGGAACTGCCATACTGTTTTCCACAGTGGCTGCACCATTGTGCATTTCTACCAGCAATGCACAAGGGTTCCAATTTCTCCACATCCTTGCCAACACTTGTTATTTTTTGTTTTTTGGCAATAGCCATCATAATTGCTGTGAAGTAGTTTCTCATTGTGGTTTTGATTTACACTTCCCTAATGATTAGCGATGTTGAGCATCTTTTCATGTGTTTATTGGACATTTGTATATCTTATCTGGAAAAATGTCAATTCAACAACTCATTCAAATTTATAGATTTATGTGATATTATGTTTATTTTAACTATGCTAGAGCATTCCATTTTGTAACTATACCAAATACTTATCCATTAAGCTGTTAATGGTCACATAGCCTTTTTTCAGATTTTTCCTATTACAAGTCATGTTGGTATAGTCACTGTTATACACATCTTGTGCACATTTTGAGAGTTTCTATAGGTAGCTTTCTAAGGGAAAAATTACTAATTTTAAGAAAAGCACAACTTCAATTTTACTAGATTTTGCCAATTTGCTCCCCAAAGTATTAACAGTTTTATTGACTTAAACTCATATCAGTTGTGCATGACCGTTCCTCTTGTTTCACATTCTCGGCAACATGCAGTGTAGTTCTCTTAGACTTTTTTAATTTTTACCAATCTGAAGAATGGCTTTATTTTGCATTTTTCCAGTTACTGGTGACTCCAAGCATCTTTTCACATTTATAGTTATTTGTTTTACCCTTCTGTGAAATCACTGTTCAAGTCTTTGTACATTTTTATATTTACTTTTTGTCTTTTTCTTAATAATTAAAAAATTCTTGATTAAATATTCTGGACACTAATCTTTTGCTGTTTATATGCATCACCATATGTTCTCCCATGCTGTGGCTTCTCTTTTCATTTGCTTTATGGAATCTTATTTTACAGAAAGTTTGTCCATCAACCTGGTCAAATTTATTGTTTTCCTTATTAATTGTGCCTTTTATTCTGTAACTCAAGATTTTAAAGAGAATCTAATTTTCTTGTAAAGGTTTTACAGTTTAGCTTTTACTATTTTGGTCCTCAATCTATTTGGAACTTATTTTTGCATACGTTTTAGGCCTCTAATTTAATTTTTCCCATATATCATATTTTTCAGACATTTCCAAGTATATTTCCACATACCAATTTTCCTAGATATTTTTGAACATTTATCCCTGACCCACTAATTTGTGTGTCATTTAATTTCTGTACTATTGTAATTTGGGTTTTTTCTTATTTTTAACTAAATATATACATGTGCAAAGCTCAGAAGTAAAAATAATCCAACAAGGCTTATCACAAAAAAAATCCCCTGCTCCCTGTCTTCCCAATGTTTATTCTAGAATAACAGAGACAAGCACTTTTAATTCTAAATAAAGTTAGAAAGATATTCTTTTTGTATTTATCTCCTTAATCTAACTAGTATGCTTAGTTCTTAGGTTCAGAAAATGTACCTGACTTCCTTCTTTAGAAGATGAAGATTTAGCTCATAGGCATACACACACATATTTCCCCTCCCTCCGTCCTTGTGTATGTTTATATCATAATTTTGTTTGGTTCAATATTCAGTGTTTGGTTTGTGTTTTAGAGACAGGGTCTTACCATGTTGCCTAGGCTAGCTTTGAACTCCTGAGCTCAAGCAATCCTCCCACCTCAGCCTCCTGATTAGCTGGGGCAACAGGCATGTGCCACTGCATCCAGCTAATATTCAGTTTTTATTATATGATATTATTCACAGATAATCCATACAAATATAAACTATGATTATATTTTCACTCTTAAACAATTTTTTATTTTCCCCACAAGTCAATCTTTCATTTTTTTGCTTCGTTTTCTGTATATCTCCTATTTCATTCCCAGCTCCTTGTCAGATGTGTACATCTCTTCTCAATACTTTCTAATACACCAAGTTATCTACCAGTTTCATTTACTTGTCGAAGACATCCCTCCTGAAACTCCATCTTTCTGGGGATAAGAAAATAAATGACATCCTGAACAGGTCCAGATCAAAATGGGTCCATGGGTCATAGACCCACCCAGTGATCATGTCTTCAGTCCCTGGATGTATAACTGGAATAAACACACTTGGCAAATGGCACAACACCTACCACATTTGGTCCTGGATTATCACAATAGAAGCCTCTGGAACTGTTATCCTCTGGTTAATACATTAAATTTTAAAATACTATTACATTTCCAAGAGAGTAGGTGGGGGAAATAAGTTATCACCCTAATGAATCTAAAGAATGCCAGGATAATGGATCCCATTCAATCTCTATTTAAATCATCAGTTTGGCCCCTGCAAATTAAACAAAGCCTAAAGGATGGTAAATCGCTTACTACCAAGTAGTAGCTCAAATGGTAGGCACCATGCAAGATGTATATCTTTATTAGAGCAAATTAACATGGCCACTGATTTGTCAAATATGTTCTTTGCTAACCAGAAAAGAGGATCAAAAACAGTTTGCATTCACATGGAATGAAAAATAATACACCTTCCCAATTGTGCCTGAGAATGATATTACCTCTCCCTTCCTTTGTCATAGCATAGTCAAAATATATTTGATCTGGTTGGATATCATGTGTTACATCACTGTTTCACTACATTGAGAACATCATGCTAATAAGGCCAAAGGAGCAAGAATAACTAATGCAATGGAGGCCTTGAAAAGACCATATGGTTCAAAGGGTGCAGGATAAAATGTACAAAGATTCAGAGACCTTCCATACCAGTTGGGGATCCTGTGGTCAAGAACATTTTGAGACATCTTTTGAATTAGAAGACCAGGTATTGTATCTCATAAATATCATTACAAAGAAGAAAGCATATGATCTGTTAGGCTTCTTTGAGTTCTGAAGACAGCATATTCCACTTTTAGGAATACTGTTTCAGCCCATATTCTGGAACACATCAAAAGCTGCCAGTTCTTTCCAGCCAGGGCAGGAAGTAGCTCTGCTGTAGGTCAAGTCTATACCACAAGCAGCCCTATAGCTAGGGCCATATGACTCAGTAGGCACCATAGTTATTGGTGGTGTCACTGTTGGAAAAAGTAGCATGTGGAATTTATGGCAAGCCACCATGAAAGAATCACAATGCAGACTGCACATACACGTCAAGGGTCATACCAACTGCAGTGGAAAATTATACACCTCTACTCCTGCTATGCCACACGGTTGTGATAAAGATAGAATGCCTGACCATGGGTAATCAAATAACCATATGCTGAGAGTTTTCTATCAAGAGCTGGCTCTGTCACCAGTAATTCTAACAATATATGATGAAAGTGGTACTCAAGATCAAGCATAAGCAAGACCACGGAGCACACGCAATCTGCATAAGCAGGTAGCTCAGATCCCCATGTAGTCCACCACTGTTGTACAAACACCCACCCATATCTTACAGTTAGGGCCAAACAGGGAATTCTCTATGCCTAGATAACAAGAGGAAGAAAATGCAGATATGCCAGCTTGACATGCGGGCACAAATCAAGTGCCTTAAAGATCAATACTAAATAATATAATTTGTTTACATATAGTCCATTCCCATTCTTACATTATAAAGTCTCTTACATTATTAATCGTTCGGACTTCAATTTATAATTATATTTCTTGCTAAGAAGAAAACATATTCCTGGAGCACTTAAGTCAATACCACTTCATAAATAGTTCAAGGCTACACAAAGTAAAGCAAATTCCACAGTTATTGACATCATAAAATTATATAAATACAATTCCATACTACTAAAAAAAGCCATACAGGAATGAAGACCAAAGTAAAATATACTCTCTGGAATACAAATTTTTTAAAAACCCTGTGCTACTAGGTACTAAATATTAACTTATAAACCATACACTCAATACACATAAGATCAAAAAATTAATTACTATTCCTTCAAATTCAAATTTTGTCAAACAATACTGTGCCATGAGAACTATGCACCCATAAGGGGCCACATAATTACATTAAGAACTAAGGTGAAATTCAGAGACAGATTTATTTTATCAAGTATACACAAATAAAAATATACATCTGTAATACTTTAAAAATTCTTTTAATATTCCACTTAAAATGCCAGTTCATAAGTCAGTCTTAATTGCATACTTGAAATAGAACAGCATGAACACACAGGTTCTATATACAAAGCTCAAAAGAAGACAAATGGTAAAGAAAAATTTCTATTAAGTATTTCAATACTTTTGCAATAGAACACTAAATTTCTTGATGTTGTCAAAAATCTTTTCTACCTGCCCCTTAAGTGATGGTACTTCACTGGGGTTTTGTTTTTCCCCCACAAGCTTAAAATTTCTTTTAATATTCTAAAATGTGTTAAATTTCCCCTAGGTTATTTCATTCATACTCAGGATTTTGTCCCCTGGCATTCATTCAATAAATGTTTATTTAGTTTCTTACTCTCTGCCAGGAAAAACAGATACCACTATTTGATACGCAGTCTTAACTGAAATGATTTTTATAGTTTTTTAACAAACAATGATATTTCCTGTTGGCTTTAGTAAATAGTCTTGATGTAATAAATTATATTTATATATTCTCTGATAATGAATCATAGTTGGATTCCTAGAATAAATTCCACTTGGTCATGGTTTATTAAACTTTTCAAATATTATTAGATCCTATTTGCTAATATTTTCTTTAAAATTTTTTATTCTATAATCATGACTGCTTCCCCCAGGGGTTTTGTTAAAGCCTTTAAAAACTTTTTTCTCTAAGTATGTTTTCTTTCAAGAATCTTTAGTAATTTTTTTATTCAAAACAATCTCTCAAAATGCCTGTAGACTTGTTAAGAAACAGAGAGATTCATTACCCATTACTCTTTTCTTTCTCTCTGATTACCTATTTAGAGGTCACTGTTTTTTATCATTCATGGGAAGGGGGTGGGCACAATAAAATGCAAATATACCTTAAAAATCTGATGAAATGTATGTGGTGAATTGCATTTATAGATTTGTATATGTTGAACCAACATTGCATCCGTGGGATAAAGCCCACCTGGTCATGATCAATAATTTTTTTGATGTGCTGGATTCAGTTTGAATGAATTATTCAGATTAATTATTTTTTTGATGTGTTGGATTCGGTTTGCTAAGATTTGTTGAGGATTTTTGCATCTATATTCATGAGGAATATTAGTCTGTAGTTTTCGGTTTTTTGTTGTGTCCTTTCCTGGCTTTGGTATCAGGGTGATATTGGCTTTGTAGAATGAGTTGGGGAGAATACCATCCTTCTCAACGTTGTGGAATAATTTCTGCACTATAGATATGAGTTCTTCTTTGTAACTTTGATACAATTCAGGTGTGAACCCATCTGGTCTGGGATTTTTTTATTTGGAAGATTTTTAATTTCTGCTTCAATTTCTGTTCTTGATATTGGTCTGTTCAGGAATTCTATTTCTTCCTGACTGAGCCGTGGAAGGTTGTGTGTTTCTAAGAAGTTGTCCATTTCCTCCACGTTTTGTAGTTTTTGAGCATATAGGTTTTTATAGTATTCAAAGATAATGTTTTTTATTTCCATAACATATGTAGTGAACTCTCCTCTTTCATTTCTAATTGAGTTTATTAGAGTCCTTTCCTTTCTAGTTCTTGTCAATCTAGCAAGAAGGCTGTCAATTCTGTTTACCTTTTTGAAAAACCAACTTTTTATTTTATTAATCTTCAGTATAGTTCTTTTATTCTCAGTTTCATTTATTCTGCTCTGATCTTAGTTATGTTTTTTGCTCAGTTTAGGATTGATTTTCTCTTCCTTTTCTAGTTCCTTGACACTGTTTATTAGTTTGTTGATTTATGTCTTTTGGATGTAAGCATTTAATGCTATTAGTTTTCCTCTCAGGAATGCTTTTCCCACAGATTTTTTTTTTATTTCAGCATATTATGGGGGTACAGACGTTTAGGTTACGTATGTTGCCCTTGCTACCCTCTTCCCCCCCAAGTCTGAGTTTCAAATATGTCCATCCTCCAGGTGGTACGCATGCACTCTTTGCGTATGCATATACCCGTCCCCTCTTCCCTCCTCCCCCTCCCCATCCCCCCTGCCCAACATCCAATAGATGTTATTCTTATATGTGCACTTATGTGTTGATCAGTTAATACCAATTTGATGGTGAGTACATGTGGTGCTTGTCTTTCCATTCTTGGGATATCTCACTTAGTAGAATGTGTTCCAGCTCTAATCCAGAAGTATACAAGAGGTGCTATATCACCCTTGTTTCTTAAAACTGAATAGTACTCCATGGTATACATATACCACATTTTATTAATCCACTTATGTATTGATGGACACTTGGTTTTGATAACTTGTGTCCCTGTTATCATTTAGTTCGAAGAATCTTTTCATTTCCATCTGGACCTCCTCCTTAACACAACAGTCATTAAGCAATAGATTGTTTAATTTCCATGACTTTGTGAAGTGGTGACTATTTCTATTGGAATTGATCTCTAATTTTATTCCACTGTGGTCTGAGAAGATACATGGTAAAATTTCCATTTTTTTAAATTTATTGAGATCTGATTTGTGGCCTAGGATGTGATCACTTTTAGAGAAAGTTACATGAGCTGATGAGAAGAATGTATACTGGGCATTATTTAGGTGGAACATTCTGTAGATGTCTATTAGAACAATTTGTTCTAGAGCTCTGTTTAAGTGCATTGTTTCTTTGCTTATTTTCTGCTTGGAGGACCTGTCCAGTTCTGTCATTGGTGTGTTGAAATCCCCAGCTACTATGGCGTTACTGTATTTCATGTTATTTAGATCAAACAGGGTTTACTTTAGTATCTGGGCACTCCTGTGTTGGGTACATAAATATTAAAAATTGTTAAGTATTCTTGTTGGATTTTTCCTTTCACCATTATATAGTGACTATCTTTGTGTGTCTTTACATTTGCTATTTTACAGCTTATGTTATCTGATATAAGAATACCACATAAATAAAAGCAAGAACAAAGACTATATGATTCTGTCAATAGATGTAGGAAAAGCATTTGACAAAATCCAGCACATTTTTATGATAAAAAACTCTTAACAAAATAGGCATAGATGGGAAATACCTGAAAATTATTAAAGCCATATACGATAAACCCACAACCAATATCATACTGAATGCAGAAAAATTGAAAGCATTCCCACTTAGAATTGGAACCAGACAAGGTTGCCCACTATCTCCTCTTCTATTCAACATAGTGCTAGAAGTCCTGGTCAGAGAAATCAGACAAGAGAGGGGAATTAATTCTGTCCAGTTTGGGGCAGAAGAGGTCAAACTGCTCACTCTTTGCAGGTATGATATTATATCTAGAAAATCTCAAGGATTCAACCAAGAGATTCCTGGAGTTGATAAATAAATTCAGTAAAGTCTCAGGATACAAAATCAATGCACACAAATCAGTGGCATTCATATACACCAGTAAGAGTCAAGTCGAAAATGAAATCAAAGATGCAACACCTTTCACAATAGCATCAAAGAAAATTAAATATTTAGGAATATATTTAACAAAGGAGGTGAGAGACCTATATAGGGAGAACTATAAAACATTGAAAAAAGAAATTATAGAAGATGTAAATAGATGGAAAAACCCTGTCATGCTCATGGACTGGCAGAATCAATATTGTTAAAATGTTCATACTACCTAAAGTAATCTACAGAATTAATGTGATCCCTATCAAAATACCATCATCATTCTTTATAGATCTGGAAAAAAATGTTTTGTATGGAACCAGAGAAGACCTCGTATAGCCACAGCAATCTTAAGCAAAAAGAACGAATTGGGAGGCATCAGTCTACCAGACTTCAAGCTTTATTACAAGGCTATATAACCAAAACAGCATGGTACCGGCACAAGAACAGAGATCTAGACCTTTGGAACAGGACTGAGAACCCAATATAAAACCATCCTCATATTGTCATCTAATCTTTGACAAAGCAGACAAAAATATACATTGGGGAAAAGAATCTCTATTCAATAAATGGTTCTGGGAAAATTGGATAACCACATATAGAAGACTGAAACTGGATCCCCACTTCTCATCTCTCTCAAAAATCAACTCACAATGAATAACAGCCTTTAACCTAAGGTGTGAGACTTTGAGAATTCTAGAAGAAAATATTAGGAAAATGCTTATAGACTTCGGCCTAGGCAACAAATTTATGAGGAAGACCCCCAAAGCAATCAAAACAGCAACAAAAATAAATAAATGTGACCTGATCACATTAAAAAGCTTCTGCACAGCCAAGGAAACTATCAGAACGAATAGACAACCTACAGAATGGGAGAAAATATTTGCATGCTACACGTCCGATAAAGGGCTGAAGAATCTATATAGAACTTAAAAAAATTAATAAGAAAAAACTCAATCCCATCAATAAATGGGCAAAGGACATGAACAGAAACTTTTCAAAAGAAGACAGAAGAATGGCCAGCAAACATATAAAAAAAGGTGCTCAACATATCTAATCATTAGAGAAATGCAAATCAAAACTAAAATGAGATGTTACCTAACTCCAGTGAGAATGGCCTTTATCAAAAAGTCCCAAAACAACAAATGTTGGCGTGGATGTGGAGAGACTAGAACACTCTTACACTGCTGGTGGGACTGCAAATTAGTACAACCCCTGTGGAAAGTAATTTGGAGATATCTTGAAAAGCTAAAAGTAGAAATACCATTTGGTCCAGCAATCTCATTACTAGGCATCGACCCAAAGGAAAAAAGACATTCTGTAATAAAGACATCTGCACTCGAGTGTTTATGGCAGCACAATTCACAATTGCTAAGATGTGGAAACAACCCAAGTGCCCATCAATATATGAGTGGATTAATAAAATGTGGTGTGTATATATATATATATATATACACACATACACACATCATGGAATACTACTCTGCCATAAAAACAACAGTGAACTAGCACCTCTTATATTATCCTGGATAGAGCTTGAGCCTATTCTTCGAAGTGAGGTATCACAAGAATGGAAAAACAAGCACCACATGTACTTGCCATTAAATTAGTACTAATCGATCAACACTAAAATGTTCATATGGTAGTAATAAAAACAGGGTGCCAGTCAGGTGGGAGGAGGGGCTTGGGGGTGATAAACTCATAACTAATGGATGCGGAGCACACTCTGTGGGGGAAGGGCATGCTTGTAGCCCTGCCTTGGGCAAGGCAAAGGCATTATATGTAACCAAAATGTTTGTACCCCCATAATATTCTGAAATAAAAAAAAGGAAAAAAACCCTGAAATCTACTGGTAAAACTATTTCTTACATGTCTCATTATACAAACAAATATTATATGCCCTCTTCCCAACTGAAAGATCATTTCAATTTTGTCCTGTTAAATCAGGAAAAATCAATATCATAGTGTAGTGGTAGAATCAAAAGAACTTTGAACATAGAAATAACTTCAAATTCTGAATACACCGTCTTACAGCCTGTTTGACTTTGGGTTTAACCATGGTAAATCACAGTGTCTTCCTCTATAGATTAAATATAATAATGCATACTACACAGATGTAAAAAGATTATATTATAAACTATGTGTGACGTGCCAAACACTGGAAGAAACATTAGACAAATGTTAGTTCTCCCTTTGCTCAAAATGAAAGGTCACTTTTTATTTTACTTATTGGCTTCTTTTTTATAAAGGAAGAAACTACTATTTCTTGTATATAATCCCAGAGAAAGAAAAAGAACATCTTGAGCAAGGATATATCAAAGCTTAAAACAGTAAACTGTTGGCTAACTTCACTGAAAAAAAAAAGGTATGAATGATGTTGAGGGTTTTCCTGACCTACAAAGAAACCAACTGGTTCTTTCAGATGGCCAGGCAAGTGGTGCTGTTATCATCAAGGAAGAGCCCTAAGAATTTAACATAGGGCATAGAGAAATTTGATTAACGGAAAAAGGAATTAATAAAATAACCTCCAAAAAAATGAAAATAATTATAAACATGAAAGCAAGTTGAAATTTTCAAAATTTTGCTGGAGTATTCCAAAAATGTAAATAATTAGATGTTTTAATTTGAATGTGATTTTGCTATGAAATTACATGTCTTACAAAACTGTTATCTATTATACATGTATAGATATATATCACCACGCAGGGCTGTACAAAACCATATATGTTATGATTCATAAATAAGTGATTTTTTAAGGGTACACTGAATTACATCTTCACTGTATTATAAAATAGTTAAGCATACATACATTATACTGCATTATAAAATAGTTAAGCATATATATAATTACATATTACTAATTAAAATATTACTTATTCATATATAAAATTACTTTTCAGTTTTTACTGATTTTGATTTTTAATAATCACCTACAAAGAAATTAATGTCATAAGTAAAACCAGCATGTTCAGGGAATTTATTTTAAAAACTCATAAGTTCAATCTGATCTGAAGTTTGGGCTATTCTGCTTTATGCAAGATATACTTATTATACAAATTCTACTCTCTACCCAATTCTTAAATAATCTAACTCAAGAAATTACATTTTCATGTTTCTATCATCTTCTATTATCTTTCTGATAAAGAAAAAATACAATTAGTAAGTTGTTTTTCATCTTGTTTCAGAACTCTATCTGAATTCTAAGTAGCAGGCTATCTTTACCAGAAAGATCTTTTTAATCTTCAATAAGGTGTCACGGAAGCTTTCTGAAAGCAATAATAATACCACTACCAATAACAAAAAATAATTAATAAACTTTTCAGTTTCTAAAATCTGACTTCAAATCAAATTTACAAACTAGAACATCAAGAAATGTGTTGTGTTATATGTTATAGTTGATCCAATCTTATTCACCAGCTCTGGCTCTATTACCAGCTTTCCTTCAGTTACTTTTTGAAAATATAGATGCCCAGTGCCTAATTTGAAAGAATATGATTTTATAGAACTGGTTTTTATCCTCAACAACCTTCAAAGGAGATGCCGAGATATAGCCAAGTTTGAGAATCACCAGCATTTGTCTTCTATATTTATCATGTAAAATAGAATGAGAACTGTGAAGGCAAGGTTATATTCTTAGAGATTAATGATATTCATTATATGAAATTTACTATGGCAGTAAGGTTAAAATGGCAAATTTTACAACAATGAAAAATTAGAATGGCACAAATACTCCTATTTGTTTAATTAAACATCATATAATACAAAGCAATCAGCTAAATCATCAGGTGCACTACAGTTAAATATGACAATAAAAGTGCTACCATAGTAAAGAGAAAAATTAGCACCATGACATTTTTTTCAAAAAAGAACTATTTTCTAATTGGTTCACTATACAATGTTTATCTTTATTTCTACAAAAAGAATACTCCATAAGGAAAATGATTAATTTGAAAACCATTTTTGGAAGTATGAAAAATACTTTTTCCCAGGAAAACAGTCCAATATTTGATGCTCCAAACCCAGGAGGATAAATACAGATTATTTGCGGAAACTTTATTGAGAACTACCTACAAATAATCAAATGAGGTAAAACAAAACACTTTTAATCTATGTTGAATTGTATGCTTGCCTTTATGTTTTTGTTGTCATTGTTAGCACAAGGCAAAAAAAAATCCTATGTTAAAATATAAAACTACTTAAAATATGTTATTCTTCCTCCAGTCTGAACAATTTGCTTAAAAAAAATGAAACTGATTTTGCTTTTATCATCCCACAGCATTAAGAAAAAAATTACTAAATATAAGGTGTCTGGTAATTTGTTGCCAAAATTAAGAACATACAATGGACCAAACCAACCAGCATGATGTAGTCAAGTAGACGACCACAAGTTTTAGGAGTTAAAAAACCTAGATCTACCACTGACTCGCTGCATAATTTGGACAACTTCCTGTTACTCTTGTCTGCTTAATCTTCTGAAAATGAGACATCTTGTTATAAGGTTATTAGAGATGTTACAGATCTTGTATATAAACATATAGTACATAACACAGTACCTAGCACTTAGAAAAAAATTAATAAGTAGTAGTAACTAGAATTATAATCCAATCTCTCTTTCTCTCTCTCTCCCTTTTTCTCTCTTCCTGTCTCCCTCTCTCTGCCTCTCTCTCTTGCTGAAACAAAAACCTCTAATGGTTTTTCACCTCGGTAAACATTTTTGACACTTATAACTTGAAATATCATAAGCTTTGACAATATGGAAGAAACAAAAATAAATTCTCAATATGTCAGCTACAAAATAGCTCAATCTTCAATTCTTCTTCAAAGTACAGACATTGTGTGGAGGAAGCTCCTTGAAGAATCTTTCGTGAAAGTTCAAAATCCCACTTCATGGATTTTTAATAAGAATAACAAAATTCTACATTTTTCCCCAGAAGAAAAACAAACAAACAAGCAAAATATTCATCTGCTTCGAGAAAAATAAGCTCACTGTCTCATCACCATAGCCAAAACAATGTATTTACAGGCCTAGCCTGACAGGTAAGATCCCTGCCAGTCTAGATTCAGTACTTCAATTCAACCCATTTTTCTGATCTCAGACAATGATTTATGAGCCTTCTAAAAGCTGAGAAAATCCCCTGTTCATCGTAAGTCATAACTTTAAATAATTTTTTCAAAAAGATAAAGATTTAATTATTTAGTATCTAATGATTAAGCACAGAATGACACTCATAGCTTAGAGTTAAAAAGCATGCTTAACTTTATTACTAAGAATTTCCTTCCAAACAAACTTATCGTAGTATAAAGATCAAAGTGCTTATTAATAGTCATAATTTTCTTTATAAGCTTCCACTAGAAATAATTTACCAAAGCAGATTATGTGCCTCTATCAGGTTTAAGAGCAAATGTATACTTCTTACATTTATTAAATGTGTTATTTTTTATCTCTTTTATCTTTATTTATCAAAATATATCCTAATATTTTCAAAATTTGGTATATTAATTTTTATTCATATCATCAATAAAAAGTGGTTTAAGTAATGCTAAGTGTATTTTAAATATTGTCTAGCTTTTATCAAAAATATGACACATAGAGATACAATATTTTCACTATAATGGTCTACTGGACAGCTAAATTTCGTATTTCAATAAATACATTCACTGAAATATTCAGAAACTGACAGGACTATAAAGCATAATTAAAATTAAGTGAATCGTATAAACATACTCTATTTTTGATTCTCTGGAAAAAGATGCTTATTTAGTTGTTTCGATTCCTAGGTACGTTCTGGGTTTCCATTTTGTCTCAAAATCTTATTTCTTTAGCTCTACTTCCTTTATACTCCTTTCTCTAGTTCTGTCTAACTCTTATACTAAGTTTATTTGGAATTTTTAATATAAATGCACTTTTGCTTACATTCCTATTCTTTATAATTTACATAATTTGACAGTGTTTCATATCTATCCATCATCAAAACTAATAAGGTAACAAACACAATAGACTGATACAGTGCTCACATAGGGATGCAATTTACAAAAGGCTTTAAGAAGGACATTCAAATCTAGCTTTCTCTATTCCTCTGTCTCCAACACTCACTTACTTCAGTACTTCTGTTCTCCTGGCTCTATACTACCACTATGCTTAAATTAGAGAGAATTCCATTCATAATCTATCACTGAATTTGTCTCTAAAATGACATATACACATGTTGTCAAGTAATATATTTGAGAATCTCTATATAGAAAATTTCTGATATTTCCTACTTCGTACAATCCTAACAGATACATACCTATGTCATATGCCAGGAAATCGGCAGAAAAACATTTTGCACCGTTACTCAAGGAAGTGTCATTATGGGTATTTCCTCCAAAAATAAGCATAGCTCCATTGATAAGAACAGCTGAATGAAGGTATCTGGCAAACCCACTTTCTTTCAAAATAGTCCTACAGAATAAAATTTAAAAATGTATTACAAAGGATAAAAAGACCTCTTTGATTTTATATTTATTAAAGGGTCTAGTTTGCATATAGAATTTTCTTTGGAATTGTGGGGAAAAATGTTTACTTTTTTAACAACTTATAAATTACCTCCAAACTTCAATATTTTTAAAAAGCATTTGAGACAGCATCTTATAATGCTTTGAGGAAACAGAATAGCAAAAAAATTGTTAGTAATCATAATAATTTATATAAATTTTTATTCATAAAGATAGGAAATAAGCTGCATTAAAACTAGAGGACCAAAACATCACCACTTTTCAATACTAAAATAAGTAAAAAGTTAAATATAGTAAATTCACTCTGAACTGTATTTGGTTAAAACTTTATAACTCATATGGACCCCATAATAAATTTTTTATTTAGGTATAATACAACGTGCATAAAAATGTATATATCAGAAGTCTAAAACTCAATGAATTTTCACAAAATGAATAAAACTAAGTAAGCAGCACCCAGGTTAAAAAAAAAAAATTACAACTATTCTGATTCTAACACCATAAATTTGTTTTGCTGTTTTTGTACTTGACATACATGGAATCACACAGATTGTACTCATTTGTGTGTAGATGCTTTTGCTCTGTTGTTTTTGATATACGCCCATATTTTGTGTATAATCAAAAATTACAATTACATTAAAATTAATATAGATGTTCTTTTAAAGTATAACTCTGAGAAAAAGTACTATAAATATATGCCCACAATTATAATTAATCTGAATGAATGGATATACAGTAAAGGTGCATGAAAATATGAATCAATACTTTATAATTACTCTAAATAATTCTGGGAATATATATGAAGAATATAAACATAGTATGTATAGTATAGTTAGTATGGTATATGCAGTATCTCCAAAACCATGGATTATAATACCAATTAATGCCTAAAGAATATGAGGCTGACTTCTAGAATGGTAACATGAGGAGTTCCACAAACACTCCCACCAAGGAAAGAACTACAGTAGGTAAAAATTACAAAAAAAAAAACATAACAATCATTAAAGCTCAGAAAGTTTTGCTAATAGCAACAGCAAATAAAGAATTATTTACTCAAGAATACCTACTAAATTTTGGTAAGAACAGCAATAATCCATGGCATCAGATCCATTACATACTCCCCATTTTCCCCTGCCTTCTCCCCTGCTACACACAACCAGTTTGCCATGACTGTTCTACCTCAAGTGGATAAAGCCAAGAACACAAGGCTCCTTCATCTCTCAGATCCCACTCCAGGCCAATGATAGGTCACTAGGAGTGGTAGGCTGCCAGCACTGTTCATTTCCCCCAGCCCTGGGTTACAGAAGCTCTGTTCTTGCAAAGAGTATGAGGTATGGGTGCTCTTCCTATACCCAGCCCCCACTTGTACCATGGTAGCTATAGTCTAAGCCCAGCAGGAGAAGAACACTGGGCCCAATAATCTTTACCCCATCTCTCTCATAAGGCAGAGTGTTCCATGCCAGAAGAGGCAAGCTAAGAATACCAGAGGCTACCATACCCATCCAGTGTCCTGCATATAAAGCAGTGATGTCACTCCAAGAACAAGCCACTAAGCTCACCCATCCCATCAATAACTTCAAAGCAGTGACACAGAAGTTTTCCCCAAGAGGAGAGGACGGCTAATAAAAAAGAGAGCTTCAAACAAAAAAACCTATTTGGAACAGAGAATGGAAAAGTTCGAGCCTCCGGGAAACTCTGAAAACCAATGGAGATTTGGCTTATAAACAATTAAGAGATCATTATTAACTCCAAGAGAATAATAAGTTAAACCACAAACCAGCTAGGAGTTTACCAGAGAGAACCAGGGAAAAGGAAAGCTAATAAAAGCTCTCCCGGGGTAAGAACAAACCTTCAAAGACTACCACTAAAAAGGGGCTCAAATTTAATTCTCTGAAGCAATTTATGTCCCAGGGCATTGTTGAAAGCAATAGAGCAATCAGTCAGCAATTAGTGGAAGCTAACAGCTGGGTGTGATAATAGGGACAGATAACGTACAAGAGCTCACAGAAAAAGTCAGAGCCCTGCTAAAACTACTGTCATCCCAGGTTAAATGCCTGCATCCCCAGGCTTCAATTTCTGAAGACCAATATTATAGGATGCCCATGGAGGAGGAATAGACTTCACTAAAAGAGTCCAGTCAAGTCTCTAAACAAACAAACAAAAAAAATAACAGCAAGCTCTGGAAAGAGAAAAGGAATCAGAATCCAGTGTTGCTGCAATATGTTATTTAAAATGTCTAATTTTCAGGAAAAGTTATGAGATGCGATAGGGAAGAGTGACCCATACAAAGGAAAAAAATCAGGCAATAAAAAAATACCTTTGAGAGGGCCCAAATGTCAGATGTAGCAAAAAGACATCAAAGCAGCTATTATAAATAGGTTCAAAGATCTAAAGAAATGTTTAAAGATGTAAAGGAAAATATGACAATTTCTTATCAAATATAAAATATCAACAAAGAGATAGAAATTATTTTTAAAAAGACAAATGAAAAATCTGGACTTGAAAAGTATAATTAAAATTAGAAATTTTAGAATCAGTGAATCTAAAGATAGATCAATACAGATCGTGCAATCTAAAGAAGAGAAAGGAAAATGAATGGAACCTCAAAGAAATGTGGAACACCATTAAGTGCATCATCACACGTGTATTGTGAATACCAATACAGAAGAGAGAAAGAGCTCAAAAAAATTTTTCAGAAAAGTGATGACTCACAACTTTCCAAACTTCATGAAAAATATTAATCTACACACCCAAGAATCTCAACAAACTACAAGCAGGAAGAAAAAAAAACAGAAAACTCCAGACTCACATACATAATACTAAAAAATTTGAAAGCCAAAAATAAAGAAGATCTTGAGAGCAGCAACAGAAAAATGGCTATTTGCACACAAAG
Source organism: Avahi laniger (assembly GCA_963575035.1). Classification (NCBI taxonomy): domain Eukaryota; kingdom Metazoa; phylum Chordata; class Mammalia; order Primates; family Indriidae; genus Avahi; species Avahi laniger. The sequence continues at coordinate 39,044 of CAUYSK010054245.1, forward strand.
GAACACTAGTAAGATTAACAGCTGACTTTTCATCAGAAACAATAAAGATTCTAAAGCAGTAGGATGACAGATTCAAAGTGATGAACGAAAAAGAAAAAGTCAACCAAGAATTATATACACAAGAAATTATTTTTCAAAAATGAAGGCAAAATAAAGACATTTCCAGTTCAACAAAAGTAATAAATTTGTTGGTTAGCATACCTTCCTTACAAGACACTAAAGGAAGTATTCAGTCTTAGATCAGTTATTCAAATCGAGAGTGCTAGCAAAGGCAACTATGTCAGTATAAAACAAAGTATAAATGCATCTTTCTTCTCTTGTCTTTTCCAACAGTGTTATTATGCCAAAATAATCAATGGTGTAATGAAGAAATCACAAGGATATTAGAAAATACTTTTAATGAATGAAAGTGAAGACAAGACCTCTCAAAACATATGGAATACACCAAAAACAATGATTAGAGGGAAATTTATAGTTGTATAGGCATATATATAAAAAGAAGAAAGATTAAAAATCAATAACCTAAACTTCCAACTTATGACACTATGAACAAAAGAGCAAATCAAGACTATGGCAAGCAGAATTTGCAAAGGAAATAATAAAGATTAGAATGTAAATTAATGAAATAGAGAATAGAGAAACAGACAAATCTAAAACAAAACTGTTTCTTTGAAAAGATTAATGAAATTGACAAATCCTTAGTTAGATTGAAGTAAAAAAAGAGAAAACTCAAATTACTAAAATCAGAAATGAAACAACCATAACCAACAATCTTACAGAAATAAAACAGATTATAATGCAATACTATGAACAATTGTAAGCCTTTATGAAATATGCGAAGAATAGTATAAAATGAACAAATTCCTAGAAAGACACAAACTATCAAAGCTGATACAAGAAGAAATAGAAAATTTGAATAAACTTATAAAAATAAAGGGAATGGATTAGAAATTTTAAAACTTTCCACAAAGAAAAGTGAGAAAATTTCTATTTCCACAAAGAAATGGCTACATTGGTGAATTCTACCAAATATTTTTAAAAGAATTAATACAAATTCTTCGCAAACTCTTCAAAAATATAGATTAGGAGGGGACACTTCACAACTTATTCTAATAGACTGGTACAACCCTGATACCAATATCAGACAAAAATATCACCAAAAAAGAAAACTACAGACTAATATCTCTTATGAATATAGACCCCAAAATCCTAAACAAAATACTGGCAAACTTAAGCCAGCTATAATATAAAAAGGATTATACATCATGACCAAATGAAATTTATCACAGGCATCCATGATTCATTTAACAACTAAAAATCAATTAATGTTTTAATGGAATAAAGGACAAAACCAAATGATCAACTCAATAGATGTAGAAAACTTCTTGTTTCTACAAAAATAAAAAATTAGCTGGGCATGGTGGCAGACACCTGTAATCCTAGGTAATCAGGGAGCTAAGGTGGGATCACTTAAGCCTGGGAGTTTGAAGTTGCAGTGAGCTATGATTAAGCCACTGCACTCCATCTTGGATGACAGAGTGAGACCTCATCTCTAAAACAAAAAGTTTTTTAAAAAGATGTATAAAAAGTTTTTTTAAAAAATCCAATTCTCTTTTATGATAAAAACACTCAATACTCAATAACATAGGGATAGAAGGGAACTTCTTCAACTTGATGAAGGCTTTAATGGTACCCCACCCCAAAAGATACCTCCACATATTAATCTCCAGAACCTATGAATGTTACCTTATTTTTTAAAAGGGTCTGGGCAGATATAGTTAAATACCTTGACAAGATTATCCTGAATTATCCTGGGGGCCTAAATCCAATGACAAATGTCCTTATAAAAGACACAGAGAAAAGAAAGAGGAAATATGACCATGGAAGCAGAGATTGGAGTGATACCACCACCAGAAAATGGAAGCAGTATGGAAAAGAATCTTGTCTAGCACCTCTGGAGGGGGCATGGCCCTGCTGACAATTTTGATTTTGATTTTCTGACCTCCAGGCCTGTGAGAATATACATTTCTGTTGTTCTAATACCACTCAGTATTTTGTTGTGGCAGCTATAGAAAACTAATACAAAGGATATCTATGGAAAAAACACACACACACACAGCTAAGATCATATTTCCCTCTAAGATCAGGAACAAGTCAAGAATGTCTGTTCTTTCACTTCTTTCAACCCTAAACTGGATGTTATAACTAGGAAAGCAAGAAAATAAAAGAAAAGGCATCCGGAGTAGAAAGGAAGAAGTAAAACTATTGCTATTTGCAGATGACATGACCTCGAATATAGAAATTCTAATGAATCAACTAAAAACTATTGGAACTAATAAATATGTTCAAGTTTGGAGAGTAAGAGAACAATGTGCAAAAATCAATTGTATTACTATATACTAGCAATGAAAAATCTTGAGATTAAAATGAGTAAAACAATTCAATGTAAAATATTATCAAAAAGAATAAAATATTTATGAATAAATTTAACAAAAGAAGTTTCACAATTAGAAAAGATTGAAGAAGAAATTAAAGAAGGCCTAAATAAGTGAAAGAACATCCCGTGTTCATGGATTTGAAATGTTAGCATTGTTAAGATGGCCATACTCTCCAAATTGATCTACAGATTTAACCTACTCCCTATCAAAATCCCAGCTGGCTTTTTCTTTTTTAATTGACAAACTGATCCAAATTCATGTGGAAATTTAAGGGATCAGAATACTCAATTCAAGGGAGGAAAGAATATTCTTTTCCTCCAAATGGTGCTGGGAAAACTGGATATCAACATGCAAAAGAAAGGAGTTGGACCTCTCCCTCACAACATACACAAACATTAACACAAATTGGATAATAAAACTAACCTTAAGAGCTGCAAGTATGAAATTCTTAGAAGAAAAATTAGAAGTAAATTTTCCTGGCCTTGGATTAGACAATGCATTCTTAGATATGATACCAAAAGCATAAGTGACTAACGAGATAATAGAAAAATTGGACTTCATCAAAAATAAAAACTTTTGAGCTTCAAAGAACATCATCCAGAAAATGAAAAACAACATACAGACTGGGAGAAAATATTTACAAATCATATATCTGATAAGAGACTTATATCTAGAATATACAAATAACTCTTAGAACTCAATAATAAATAGACAAAAAATCTAACTAAATCATGGGCAAAGGATCTGAATAGACATTTATCCAAAGGGGCTATACAAATGGCCAATAAGCATATAATATTATATGCTCAAACCTGATTAGCCACTAGGAAAACGCAAATCAAAACCACAATGAGATACCACTTCACACTCACTGGAGTGGCTATATTCAATATAATGGACAATAACAAGAATTGGCAAGGATGTGGAGAAATTTAAACCCTTGTATAATGCTGGTGGGAATGTAAAATGGTGTAGCCACTTTGGAAAAGAATCTGGCAATTTCTCAAAAATTTAAACACAGAGTAACCATATAAACCAGCAAATCCACTCCTAGATATGTATCCAAGAGAAACGAAAACATATTTCTGCACAAAAATTTGTACATAAATGTTCATAGAAGCATTTCTTAACAATAGCTAAAAAGTGGAAATAATCCAAATTTTCATGAACTTGGAATAAATGAATAAATAAAATATGGTGTGTACCCATTCAATGGAATATTTTTGACAAAAAAGGAATTAAGTACTTATACATGCTACAAAATGGATAAACCTTGAAAACATGCTTTCACTTACGGTAAAAGAAGTCATCCATAGAAAAGACCATATATTACATGATTCTATTTATATGAAAAGTCCAGAAGGCAAATTTATAGAGACAGTAAGTAGCTTATTACTTGCATAGGGTTGAGGATTTGAGGGGAAATGAGGAGCAACTGCTAATAAACATGAAGTTTCTCTTTGGGGTGATATAAAGTTACTAAAATTGTGGATATGGCCAGACAACTTCATGAATACACTATAAACTACTGCACTTTATACTTTCAATGGGTGAATTTTATGGTATGTGAATCATATCTCAATAAAACGGTAATAAAAATAAAATATTGAGCTTTAGTAATAAATTACTGTAAACATCGGCATCTAGCAATTTAATTTCCATTCTCTCCTAGGTCTTTCAGGTTACAAAAGAAATTTAAGGATTCAAAATTATGCCACTAAGTCAAACATGGGAGACTTTCAGAAAGAAATTTTTAAACCAAAATACAGCACAGTCTTTTTAAAATCTGATGGTTGCTAATCTTTCTTTACAAAAAAGAAACAAAAAGTGAATAGTAAATGAATAATACGGATCAAGGAACAAAATATTCACGAGTAGAGAGGTATATAAGCTAAAATAAATTAAATCTAATGAAGAAGCAGGTGGTATTTATTCCAAGTATGCTAGGCTGGTTCAACATTCCCTGGTCAATTGATATAATCCATCATGTCAATAGGCTACAGAAGAAAATCACACGACGATAACAACAGATGTAGAAAAAGCATTTGACAAAATCTAACAGCAATTCATAATAAAAACTTTTGTTAAACTAGGAATAGAGGGGAACTTCCTCAGCTTGATAAACATCTACAAAAACATAATACTTTATGGTGAGAAAGAAGATACTTTCCTTCTAAGAAAGGGAATAAAACAAAGGTGTACCCTGTTACCACTTCTATTCAACATCACACTGGAAGTTCTAGCTACTGCAGTAAGATGAGAAAAGGAAATAAAAGATATACAGATTAGGAAGGAATAAATAAACTTTTCTTTTTTACAAATAATATGATTTTATATGTGGAAAATCCCAAAGAATAACCAAAAAAAAAAACCTCCCAGAATTAATAAGCTAGTATAGCAAGGTTGCGGGATGTAAGATTAACATATAAAAGTCAGCTGACTTCTTATATACCAGCAATGAATACATAGAATTCTAAAATAGAAACATAATACCATTTACATTAGCACCACAGAAAAAAAGAAATCTTAGGTATAAATCTAATAAAATATTCATAAGATCTGTATGAGGTAAACTACAAAATTCTGATGAAAGAAATCAAAGCTATAAATAAATGGAGAGATAATACACATACATGGATAGGAAAATTAATACTATCAAGAAGTCAGTTCTTGCCAGCTTGATGTATAGATTCAATGTATCCCAATCAAAATTTCAGCAAGATATTTTGTGGATGTCAGCAAACTGATTCTAAAATGTATATGGAAAGGAAAAAGACCTAGAATAGCTAACACAATATTGAAAAAGAAAAAATCAGAGGACTGACACTACTCAACTTCAAGATTTATTATAAAGCTACAGTAATTAAGACAGTTCCCAGTACTCGCAAAAGAATAGGCAAATAAACCAATGAAACAAAATAGCCCAGAAACAGACCCTCACAAACACAGCCAACTCGGACGAAGGAGCAAAAACAATTCAACAACGAAAGGATACTCTATTCAACAAACATTATTGGAACAACTAGGCATCACATGCAAAAAAGAAGAAGAATCTAGACCCAGACCTTACACTTTTTACAAAAATTAACTTGGAATGGGTCATAGACAAAGGTAAAATACTAAAACTAGAAGACAACACAGGAGAAAATCTAGGTGACCTTGGCTTTGATGACTTTTTAGATACAGCACCAAAAGCACAAATCATAAAAGAAAAAAATTGATAAGTTGGACTTTATTAAAATCAAAAACTTCTCTGTGAAAGACACTGTTCACAGAATAAAACAAGAAGACACAAACTGAGAGAAAATATTTTCAACACATAGCTTATAAAAAATCTGGTATCCAAAATATAAAAAGAACCCTTAAAACTCAAGAAAACAACCCAATTAAAAAAATGGGCAAAAGATCCTTCCATAGAAGACATACAGATGCAAATAGGCATGTTAAAAGATGTTCCACATTATATGTCTTGGGAGAAATACAAATTAAAATAACAACGAGATACCACTACATATCTGTCACAATGGCTAAAATCCAAAATGCTGACCCCACCAAGAGATAGCAGGGATATAGATAAAGAAGAACTCTCATTCACAGCTGCTGAGAAAGAAAACTGGTACAGCCACTTTGGAAGACAATTTGGACACAAAACTAGACATTACCTTATCGTAACAACCCAGGAATTTTGCTCCCTGATATTTACCCAAATGAGTTGAAAACACATCCACACAAATACCTGCACATGGACATTTATAGCAGTTTTATTAATAACTGCCAAAATTTGGAAGCAACCAAGATGTTCTTAAGTAGTGAATGGATAAACAAAATGTGGCTTCTACACAATGGAATATATTAATAATTTGGCAATAAAAGATATAGGCTATTAAGCTATGAAAAGACATGGAGGAACATTAAATGCATATTGCTAAGTAAAAGAAGCCAAAAAGAAAAGGCTACAGACTGTATGATTCCAACTTTATGGCATTCTAGAAAAGGCAAAACTATGGAGACAGAAAAAATATCAGTGGTTGCCCAGGGGATTGGGGGAGGAGAGAAGAAATGAATAAGTGGAGCACAGGTAATTTTTAGGGCAAAAAATATTCTTTATGATATGGTAATGTTAGATATATGTCATTATAGATTTGTGAAAACCCATATAATTTACAATACAAAAATGAACCCTAATGCAAACTATGGACTTTAGTTAATAAAGACAATGTATCAATATTGACTTGTCAATTGTAACAAATGTACTACATTCATGCAAGGTGTTTATAATAGAGGAAGTCAGGGTGGGGGAGGTGAGAGTGTATTTGGAAACTCTCTGTACTTTCTTCTCATTTTTCCATAAACCTAAAACTGCTCTAAAAAGTAGTCTATTGTTATTAATATTAAAATAATAAAACAAAAAGGATGGTGATTAAAATTGCAGTGGCTTTTCCAGATATGGTACCTTTACTGGAATAAATAAGTCCTGCCCCTAGTACCTGGCATGCATATTTTTAAAAATATATGAAGTATAAAATGGAATACAGGTTTCTCACTGTCAGAAGGGATTTATAAATATGGAAGAGAGGAAGGCTAAAATGAACCCTGTAATGCTGTACTGCATCATTATGCAGTTCAGACAGACAGCTTTTAGGCATAGACAGGTATATAGATACATATACCCAGATCTATACACATGGATATAGATAGGTGTGTGTTTGTGTATTTTCTGGCTCTATCTGCTGAGAGGGCCTGGAACCAATTGCATCAAAAAAGCAATAAACACGCCTAGTGTCTAATCTTGGTTTTTAAATATCATTCTCCACTAAAAGGAACCTAGATTCTGTGGAGAAATTACTTATTGCAGCACTAGGGCAGGAAAAGTACAAGATGTGAATGGAAAATTCAGGCAGAAGGTGAAGGAGTGCACAGAGAATGAGGGGGTCAGAATACAGGAGCCTGATTGAAAGGAGCTCACGCTGGCCAAATCTGCAACAGTATGAGCACCAAAATAGAGAAGAATAGCAATTGGTTATAAAAGATTAAATAAAATAAAAATTCATGAATTTACATTGATACAAGTGCATATATAGGTTGGGGAGATTTAGAAGGAATAATAAAATTAGAATATCACCTTTTGGTAACCATCACAGTAATAATTGTTTCTAGTGAGAATCATCAATGGACGCTAAAACTATTGGGTTAAAAGTTTAATGAGAAATGTAACATTTACATAATCTAAAAATATTTCCCCACAAAGTATTTATTAATTTTAAAAAATGATTTGCAAATTTAATGCAATCCTCATTAAAATACCAATGTAATTTTTCTCAGACCTGGAAAAAATAATTCTATGCTTTGAATGGAACCAGAAAAATAGCATCTACTACCCCTATAAGGTCATTTCGTACCACTTCCCTCACCCTACTCCAAGACACTCAGCTATACTGGCCCCTTTACTGTTCCAAATGACCAGGCTATTCCCATATCAAGGCTTTTACACAAGCTGTCCCTCTTGCTAGAACACTGTCTCCCAGATATTTGCATAGCCTAGTCCCTTACCTCCTGGAGTATAACCTCCAGGTTATACTCAAATTTTTTCTCAGTGACGTCTTCTCTGGCCACCCTTTTTAAATGCAACAACCTGAAACTCTCTATTCTTTCCGTGCTTTATTTTTCCTTCATAGAACTTATTATCACTTAAAATACATTTTACTTATTTCCATTTTTATTGTTTGCCTCTCTCCATTAAAATATATCTCAAAAACATAAAGTTGACTTTTAAAAAGATTCTTGAAGAAAGCATGTAATGTTAAACAATACATGCAAAATTCAAAAACAGAAAAACTAAATGAATGATTTGCTTGCAAATATATATATGGAAGGCAACAAACCTACAACGAAAAACAAGGAAATAATTAGCACAATATTAAAAATAATGGTTACCTGTTTGGGGGATAATAGAGGG
>CAUYSK010054246.1:0-12758 GCA_963575035.1 Avahi laniger
AAAATTGTGAGACACCCTATGACTTTTTCATTTCTCTATACTCACCAAATTTTAAGAAAATATTAATTGACAAAATGTATACATTCATTAGATATATTTTAAATGACTGAAATTGAAGCTATACTAAATTAGAAAGAAAAATTGGCCGGGCGCAGTGGCTCAGGCCTGTAATCCTAGCTCTTTGGGAGGCCGAGGCGGGCTGATTGTTTGAGCTCAGGAGTTCAAAACCAGCCTGAGCAAGAGTGAGACCCCGTATCTACTATAAATAGAAAGAAATTAATTGGACAACTAAAAATATATAGAAAAAAAAACTAGCCGGGCATGGTGGCACATGCCTGTAGTCCCAGCTACTCAGGAGGCTGAGGCAGGAGGATCGCTTGAGCCCAGGAGTTTGAGATTGCTGTGAGCTAGGATGATGCCACGGCACTCTAGCCTGGGCAACATAGCGAGACTCTGTCTCAAAAAAAAAATTAAAAAAAATAAAAAAAAATAAGACCAAACGCAGCAATGCTTACTTTTGAAATGAAAGTTTCTAAAACAAGATAATATTCTCAGGTTCCAAAAATCAATTAAAATAAAGATTAATTTCAGCAGTAAATGTTATAAACATGTCTGAATCCAGATCCACAGTAAAGAAAGAGTTTCTGCAACTTTCATGTACTACACCTTTGAATCCCTTATGTTTCTTCCGGGAAATTATGTTCCAATTTGTATATCTCTCTAAAATATCTTTACACTTTTTTTGCATTTATTCCAGTATTTAAGTATATACAATTATGTCTCATCAAAAATCAAACAAGATAGAAAAATTTTAAAGATAAATTGTATTATGAATATTTTAATTCACATAAAATATATGAAAATGATGGAAAACTGCAAAAAATATTCCTACTACCAAGCTGTATCACACGCTATCATATCCATACTTTTTGTTTAATTGTAACTTAATAGTTATTTATTAGTAAAGTATTAGTACTAATAAATAGTTTATTTATTAGTAAAGACCTGCAGGTAGTGCTCTCTGATGTCTTTCCTATCCTTCCTCCACCAGAGGGAACTTGTACTTGAATTTAATGTTTTTAGCAGCCATGTTCATTCTATGTATGTATAAAATATTCTATATAGCTATAAAGATCATTCGATATAAATTTTCATACTTTCAAACATTATATGAAAATGGCAGTACATTGGAACTTCTGAATCAACGTTATTTTGTAATTATTAATTTTGATATAAGAATTCCTAAAGAATCTCTAGCTAATTCATTTTAATGTTATTTTAGCATTCCATTTATAATGTTATTGATACATAAAATCATGTACAATGAGAGTACACTCCATATACTATATAAACTATATTTTATGTTAACATTTGTTATTGCAAAAATGTTGTAATAAACATTATTCAACACGGGTCCATGTGGATATTTCCAGGGTTTCTGAAATGCATGCCCTTTAGTATAGATTTAGTGGAATGTCTGGCTTGCAAATTTATATAAGTTGCTTTCCAAGAAGTTGTGAAAATTGATTTTCCACAACACTATATTACAGTTCCCACTGGTCCACATCTTTAAACACCTTAGTACTGGCAAATTTTTTAATTTGTGCCAATTTGAAGGGTAAAATATTGTTTCAATTTGCATTTCTCAGGCTATCAGAGAGAATGGACATGTTTTTAAATGTTCATTGGGCTCTCACTAGCCCTTGTGAATTATTATATTAATATTACTTACATTTTTTGTCTCTTTTTCCTCATTTTATTTCTTTTAGTGATCTATATGTTTTCTAAATACTGACTTTTTTAATGAACTGGAAATGTATTATTTGAATCTGTTATTTTTATTATTGTCTGTTTTTTAACAATTCAATATAAATTTATTAGTATTTTCATCTCTATTTCTTCATGTCATTTAAGAATTTTGCTTATTAAAAATTATTGTATATTTATTTAATATTTTTTTCTGTTTTTTTTTTCTTCTTTGAGACAGAGTCTCACTCTGTCACCAGGGCTAGAGTGCTGTGGCATCAACCTAGCTCACAGCAACCTCAAACTCCGGTGCTCAAGCAATCCTCCTGCCTTAGCCTCCCGAGTACACGCAGGCACCACCATGCCAAGCTAATTTTTTCTATTTTTAGTAGAGACAGGGTCTAGTTCTTGCTCAGGCTGGTTTCGAACTCCTGAGCTCAAACAATCCGCCTGCCTCGGTCTCCCAAAGAGCTAGGATTACAGGCGTGAGCCACTGTACTCAGCCTTATTTAATATTTTTGAATATTACTTCTTATATTAAATTTTTAAGCTACCAATCCTTTTCTGCATGTGTGGAAGAGTCTAATTTTATTTTATTTCACATGGAAAACAACTCATTTCAGAATCACTTATTGATCACTTAATCTATTTCCACTAGTGTGAATGCTACCTCTGTATTATATTTGCTTTTCATATGTATGCGAGACTATTACTAGGTATTTTTCTAGTCTTTATCACTGAATATTCTGCATCACAGATATTTTATATTATGCAGTAAAAAATAACTGCATAATGTTATACTGAATTTTTTATTGTGATTTCATAACTTGAGGGAACTTCATTTTTTTTTTCTTCACCATATTCTGGCTTATGCTACATAGCAATGAGAATGAATGCAATTGACTATATGAAACATAGTGGATAAATCTCACAAACATAAAATTGTGTAAAAGAAGCCAGATGCAGAAGCATATATTCCATATGATTCCATTTAAATAAAATTCAAGAGCAGGCAAACTAGTCTATGGTGTTAGAAGTCAGGATTATGGTTATTCTTGGGGGAAGATACAACTGGAATAGAGCAAAGGTGGGTGGGAGGCTTCTAGCTTCTTCTAGTTTCTTATTTGGGTATAGGTTACATAAATGCCAACTTTGTAAGAACGTATTGATCTGTATACTTTTATGTTTTTATGTGATAACTAAATATACAATTTATTTAAAAATGGTTTTTGCTATTCTTGACAATAGTGGTCAGACATTCTCAAAAATTTCTTCTATCTCTAATTTTTTTTCACATTTTATTCTTCACTAAACTTATTGTGATCTGATTTCTTTACTGGTGAAACTACTGATAATGCTCTTGATGCATTCAACATAATTTTGCTTTAGCAACATGCAATGGAAACTTCAAGAATAAACTGGTTTGCTGTTCTCTCAGCAGCCAAAGCTGGGGTTGAATGCCTTTCTTAATAAAATGTTCTATTCCCTTAGGTTTTATAATGACAGAATCTCTTCCCTTTTTATCTACACAAGACCACTCTTTTTCAGTATTCATCATTGGCCTCTCTTGCCTTGCCCATATGAAAGTGGTCATTTCTTCCACCACTTCTCCTTAAGCCCCCTGATCTGCTCTATCACTCTAATTTCTCTGAATGTTCACTTTCACTGCCAGATCTTCAATTTCCCTCTGTATAAATGTGTGGATGAATAATTCTAAAGCCTAACTCCAGTTTTATTGCATTGTGGTCAGGAAATATACCTGATATGATTTCAGATTTTAAAATTTGTTAAGACTTATTTTTTGGCCTAGTATATGATTTGTCCTAGAGAATGTTTCATGTGCTGTTGAGAAGAATGTTCATTCTGCAGCTGTTAGGAAAAATGTTCTGTAAATGTTAGGTCCATTGCTGAAAGTGGGGCATTGAATTCCTACTACTATCGTATTGCAATTGCTCTCTTCTGTTAGATTTCTTAATGTTTACTTTATATTTTTAAGTTCTCAAATATTGGGTGCATATATATTTACAATTGTTATATCTTTTTGGTAAAATGATCCCTTTACCATTATATTAATATAATTTGTCTCTTTTTATTATTTTTTGACTGAGAGTCTATTTTATCTGGTATAGCTACTCCTGCTCTATTTTTTGATTTCTGTTTGCATGGAATATCTTTTTCTATTTCTTCACTTTCAGTCTATGTGTGTCTTTTGAGGTGAAGTAAATTCTTTGAAGGCAGCATATATCTTAAGTATAATAAGCTAGGCACAGAAAGACCAGTACTACATTATCTTGACCATATGTGGAATCTCAAAAAGTTGATTTAATAGCAGTATAGAGTAGAATAGTTTTTACCAGAGGCTGGGGAGAATAGGGAGGATGTGGAGATTAGAGGAGGTTGATCATTGGGAACAAAGTTTTACTTAGACAGGAAGAATAAGTTTTGGTGTTCCATTACACAGTAGGATGACTATAAGAAACAACAGTGTAGTGTATATTTCAAGATAGCTAAAAGAGAAGATTCTGAATGTCATCACCACAAAGAAATGATAAATATTTAAAGTGATGAATGTTGTATTTACTCTGATTTGATCATTATAAAACATGTACATGCATTGAAACATCATATGCTACCCCATAAATATATATAATTAATATTATACATATAAATATGTATAATTAATATTTTATTAATAAAAATAATTAAAAATAAAGTAAAAATAAACTCTAACCCCAATGAGATCCCAATTTCAGATCAGCAGATCCAAATCAAATTATTGTGTATCTCTGCTTCATTGTTTGACTGTTATCCATATAAAATGTATTTTAATTTTCAAATCATTTTCCCTTTCACTATTTCAAGAGCTAGAAGCCTTACAATTGCTCTAGTCTTCTATCATTTGTTTTCAGTTAATTCTCGACAAATAAATTAGTAACAATAATGGCAGTGGTAAATTAAAGATGGCCAAAAAATTCTTTGAAATACTTTCCATAAAAAATTGGGTAAGTGACCCCTCCCCCTGCATCTGAGTAGGTTTGGTATCTGCCTTAACCAACACTATGTGGAAGAAGTAATAATGTGCTTGTCTGTATACCCTAAGTTTAACAGCAGTCATCATTTCCTATCCATTAGAATATTCATTCTAGGGGAATACAGCATTCACAAAAAAATTCTGACTGCTATGCTGTGCATCAGCCTTAGCTAGAATGTGGAAAGAACTTACATAGAGAGGTGTGTCTGAAAAGTACTCAGTTAGGCCAGCCATCCCAGCCCAGGTGGCAGATACAGGCTTTAAGAAGCATTCAGTTTTTTTTTTCTTTGACATACTGATTTTATTTCATTTGAATGTATACATAGAAGTGGGTTCGCTGGATCATATATGTTGGCTCTATTTTCAACTTTTTGAGGAACCTCCATAATGTTTTCCATAATGGCTGTACAAGTTAATTAACACATTTGATAGTGTTTGGCATATAGTTTTATACATTTGACAAACAGAACCGTTCTATCACCCTACCCCACCAAAAGAAAAAACTCCCTGAAAATACACTCCCTTTGTAGTCAGACCTTCCTCCCTCCCGCCCTTAACCCTGTCAACCACCGATCTATTCTCCATCACTATAGTTTTGTCTTTTCTAGGATGTCATAGAAATTGTTTTCGTTTGTTTGTTTTACAAGCATGCCCATCCCTCAGTGCTCACGGCATCCAATAGGTGTGAATTTACCCATCATCCTCTCCTCCCCTCTCCCACCTGCCCAACAACCCATGAATTATCCTGGATGGAGCTGGAGTCCATTCTTCTAAGTGAAGTATCACAAGAATGGAAAAGCAAACACCACAAGTACTCACCATTAAATTGGTATTAATCTGATTCCGGGAAAATGGCGGATTAGTGGTGACCTCCTGGCTCTCTGCTCCCAGAGTAGGAGGTGAAGAAGAGGGACAGTTGCACACGAGTGGATCGCTCTCCCACAGGAACAGCATCGTGAGTCTGCAGAGAAGCGGCGTGGGACAAGCAGCACTGGAAAAAAAAAGGCGAATTGGGGAATAGACCGCAAAGCCTGGAGAGTGCGAGATACACAATAGGCAATAGAACGTGGGACGGCTGCACCCGTCAGCCCTCTGAGGCAGTGTGATCTGACCCGCAGGCGGACCACTCTTCCTCCGCTGACCGCACATCCACTCAGGCAGGAAGTGCCTGAAGTCAGTGCGAAGTTGTGGCAGGGGCTGACAGGCTGTGTGGAGAAGAGACAAAAGCGGGAAACATTTTGAACTCTCCAGTGCCCTGTGCTAGGTCTGCACTGGGAGGGGGAGGGACTGGTCTGAGTGGACATTTCCTGGGTCTGCAGGAGGGAGTTTGGAGACAGGCACTTCGCCTTTGACGGTCACCGAAACCAGAACAAGGGAGGTGAACACCGAAAGGTAGGCTCTGTCCTTGGACACTGCCAAAGATTTGGCTGGTGCAGGGTGGGGCAGAGAGTACAGGACCCCCTACTGGACAGACATGAGACCGTGCATCAGGGAGCAGTGGGGACAGCTGGCGGGTCATTGAGACAGCCTGCCAAACCCAGCACCCACTGCGCCCCCAGCACTCGCCTCCAGTGCTGGCTCTCTGTGGGAGGGCAGCCGCCATTTGGGGGGTCCATACCCTAAAAACGCTGTGACGTGTTGCTGATCTGGGCACCACCCCTTCTCCAGCCCAGCAGGGGAAGCCCAGGTAACCGACTTGGGTGGCACCACTGCCCCTACCTGGCAGAGAAGACCCCACTCTTGGAGGAGGGGAACAACAAGAGAAGCTGCTTTCTGAACATTCCTCCCCCAACACAGCCGCTGGCCTTTTCTCACTGGCAGGACAAACCCCGCCCTTGGAGGCAGGGAGAAAGGAGAAAAGTTGCTTTCTCTGTGCAACTGGCATGATTTTGTGGTACCTTGGAACTAATATAAAGTCATCTCTGATTGCAAATGACACAATTTTTTACATAGAGGATTCCAGAGAATCTACCATGGAACTACTGGAATTAATTGGTGAATACAGGAAAATCATAGAATACAATGTCAATATATAAAATAACCATTCATATTGTATAACCTACCAGTGATCACAAAATTAAATTGTAAAAATACAATTTAAATGGAATAAAAAGAATAACATATTTAGAAATAACTAACAAATGCAATAATCCATCTACATTAAAAACCTCCAATATGTCATGATTATAAATAAGAAACTCAACTCAATATTGTTAACATGCCACTCCTCTCCAAATTGATTTTACAGTTTTTATTTAGTACAAATTTATAAGCTAAATCTAAAATATTTATGAAAATTCAAAGTTGCAGAATATCCAATCTTTAAAAAGTGCCAACTCTTAAAACTTAGCTAGAGCTACACTAATCAAAAGAGTGTGTTACTGGAGTGATGGTGAATAAATAAATTTAAAAAAATAGAATGAGGTGTCCAGCTATAGCTCTTCACACATGTAATTAATTGATTTTCAAAAAATTTTAAAGCAATTCAAAGAGGTCAAGAAAATGATTTTTGTACTGCAATAATTATATTATATATACCGTGAAGATCAACACCATCATCCTCCTCCTCATCATCACCTCTATTTAAATATTGTATAGAAAAAATATCTTGAAATGGTTACATCTTAAATGTAAGAGTTAAAATAATAAAGATTTAAGAAAAAAATAAGAGTAATATTGTTATGACTTTGTAGTTAGGAACAATTTCATTGACAGGAAAAATCAGGAATCATACAAAAAAAGATAGCATCTTATTCTTCATTTAAAAAAAATGACAGAAATATAACATCCATTCTTTAAAACATCAGTAAGAAGACAAAAAGCAACCTGAAGAGTGGGAAAACATATAGGCAATACAAAATGCACATATTATAAAATTTTTTAAAAACAATTATAAAAGGAAAAACATCTATTTTTAAAAATGAGCTGAAGACTGTGAATAAAACCACTCATAAACAAGATGTATTTACCAACAAGTACATTTAAAAAGGTTCAATGTCTTTATTCATCAGAGCAATACATATTTAAACAGTGAGATACCAGTTCACATGCACTAGAGTGGCTAAAATACTTTGGCAGGGATATGTAGCAACGGGAAATCTAACACACTTTTGGTGGGAGTGTAACTGTACATCCATTTTGGAAAGTATTTGGTTGTTTTATGTAAGTTTAATGGAACCTTTGAACCAGCTATTTCCCTGCTACCTATACTCAAGAGGAACTGAATATCTATGTTTACAATAAGAATTGTAAAATAATGATAGTCACTTTATTAATAATATCCAAAAAAAGAAAGTACATGTCCAGCAACTGGAAAATAGAAAACGCAAACAGAATGCAGTTTAACAAACACAGGAAGGAATCAAATGTTTGATGAATCTGAAGAAGATGTGAAATAGTCACTGTATGTAATGGTAAATTAAACATGAAGACTTTGTGGCATCTCTGAGCAATACTGTGAGAGTATATTCAAAATTGGTGATAATCTGAACGTTTCTTGTGACTTTTCTCATTATTCTTGGGTCTGTGGATGAATCATAGAGAAAGCAAATATTCGAATTTATCAAAAGGTGAAATTTTACTAGACAAATGAAATCAAAATTTAGAGGGTCCAGGATGTTCAAGATACTAGAGAGGATGTGTTACTGAAATGATAGACCGTCGGATGATCAACCCCCTTTTCTTATTTTGATTTTGCAGCTGCAAAGTACTCCTTTTCTTTCTAATCCCTATTATCTTTTTTATAACTGTGATCTCTACAGAGGCAATTTGCAAAAGCACCTGGGCTTTCAGTCATCCAATTCTCAGCTTGATCTCTTACAATCTATTGTAAGAATTGACCCTGTATTCTCATTTAAGACCACTTTCATAAGGTAGTGCCTTATGATACTAACTGGCTAGTGTTTTCTATACCTTCTCAAGCTCTCTATTCTCTTACGTGTACCTACTCATGATCAACCTAATTGTCACTACTTTGTGATCTTTGTCAAATCTTTATATTCTTCCCACCAGAAAACTCAATATATCTTATTACTCCATTTCAATAATATCTCTGTCAGGTATCTGTTCACAATAAAATAATTCCCTTTCTCTTTCCAGTTAGAATATCAACAACTTCCCCAGTGATTCTAAGTTTTACTCACTCTACAAAATATATTTACTGTTAGTAACTTTTCATGTTCTCTTCCATTCTCTTTCCACTAGTCTTTGTCCTTTCCCATATCTTCAATTACCATACAATCAATTCCAATATCATGGGTTTCTCCACACACAATATTTTCTGCTTTATTCAATTCACTAACTATACCTCTACCTGTGACATCTTCTGGTATGTTCTGTTGTCATCTAAAACTTAATGTGACAAGGTCAGAGTCTTGAAATTTTCTGCTAAGCACTCTACCACTCGTCCTAACTCCATGCCTCTCTCAATTTCACCAGCATGAAACTTGAGCATTAACTTTAATACCTTTTAAATCTCTCCCTCAAGGCCCTATTAACTGTCTTGCCCTGTATCTCTATACAGATACTCTTTCTTTATTCCTCACTTAAAACTTTTTTTAAAGTCCCGATTTTTATGGTTAGATACTATACATTGGTTTTCCCTAATGTTCCAATTTCTCACCTATCAGCCTACTATTTCTTAATATACTTACATATTTAATCATGAAAGTAATATTGCTTTTCTATAAATAAATGAATTTTAGGTTTTTTTTTTAGTATTTCCTAGTTTCTTAAAGAATCAGAAAAAAGATACATCTTCAATTCTTTAGTTCTGTAACTACTCACACATTTTTTTATATATTAAATATCTTCTAACATTATCTTCTTTATTGTCACATGTCCCCTTAATATATGTGATCCATAATGTATCAGGAGGTATTTTTTTTTTAGTGACATCATATTTAACCAAAAATAATTGAAGGAGTTTATTTATAATTAATAAGTACATATCCTAAATATGAAGTTATTCTGTTGAAATACTCCAAATATTTCTAAGATAAAAGAGTATTTAATAAAGTTTTAAACTTTTATAAATAACTATAGATACCAAAATTGCTCTATTTAAGATTTGGTGAAGTGGTTGCATTCTTTTGATAAAATATTACACCAGTCGTGTTCCAAATTTCCTTCTGTGTTTCTATAATTCTATAATTTTTCAGTCTATCTTGAGTCTCATTCATACTTGTATCATTTTCTTGCTAGAAGTTGTTTATATAATCATTGTTTTAAAAACTATTAAAACAATATAGGCTTAAATAATAGGCCTCAAATAAAATTTCCAGGCAGTATCAACTTACTTTTTGAAATTTAGATAATAAATTGAACTCTACTAGATTAAAAATTTATGTTGAAATGTCTGAACAATATCCACACTAATATATCATAAGTAGGCTGTAAAAAGTGAAAGTGTTTATGATATTGTTGATAGATAAAATGGGAAATTTTGTGAAAGTCATACCTAGGTATTAGGGTATTAGTCAGGTTTAATTCTGACTACCACAAGCACACTATCGTATTAAAGAGATGGTTTCAGAAAATCTAATATGTGAGAGAAATATGTCAGTATATTTCATCTTAATATAGATAGTTGGCAATTGTGTGGTATTGTTGGATCCCTATAGACATAAAGCCATTTGCTACATAGCTGTCTGAAGAACAAAATTACTAAATTATTTCCTTGTCTATTTTGCTGCTAGACTTAAATAAACTAATTTGCAAATGCCAATCAATCTTTCAAGTGTGAATTGTTATATTCTAATTAGTTAGATTTTGAACCATCTAATCTAAAATATCACCAAAATTAAAACCTACCTTGTATATTATAATTGAAAAAATAGTGTTTGATCCTCAAGTTAATTAGAGCTCTCTTCCTACTTTCTATAATTTCACCAAAAGACTGGGATGTTTATTATTACATCTCTGCTTCCAAACTTTCCCTTTTAAAAAGTTGAGCTTTTTTTTTCTTTTGTAACAAACCTTAGAGTAGAAAAATATGTCAAATTTAATATATCTTACTAGGAAGCCAAGTATCTGAAGTATAGTAAACATTTAATATAAAAGCATTACATAAATTAAAGGAAGGAGAACCTCTCCCTGTTTCTGGTAAATCATATATATGCTCTAGCTCCTCCAAAGAAAGCTTTCAAATGAGCTCTGGATAAGCATTATAACAGCTGTATTTTAAGTTGGCAGAAAATGAACTCAGTCATTTCAAAGTGTTGACTTGCTTGCATAATGTAAACATAATTTTTGGGAAAGTATTTTCATTTTATTATAAAAACTGCCAAGTCAACATAGCTGTATGAATCTTAGTTATAGGACCAGTTTTCTCTAAAAGTTTTGTTTTATAATTCCCCAAACTCAAGGATTACATTTTTATTCCTTTTCTTTTCAAACACAAATTGAACATCTTTCATCTGGTTTACAAGATGAACTTCAAACATAGCAAAGACTAGGCAGAGCTTGACAAAAATTTTGTGTCTTTTTCTTACAATATAGAAAACTTACCCTTCTTTATGCTTTTATGTGCTAGTTGAGAAATGTGAAATGGTTTACATTTTTTTCAAGTTTAACAAAATCTATTTTAAAATCAGAAATCTTGATTTAATAGCTATTGAACAGGAGATGAAATAACTGTGAAAATATTATTTGCTTAGAAAAATTTACAAATAATGTTAGTCACATTCGCTGTTATTTCATTATTTATGATTGTGTAAATATAAAAGTCAATTCCACAATCACTATGCACCTCTTAAGAGTGGCATGATTTGGTTATTCCATGTCTTACTCTCACTAACCCTCTGGACTCAGCCTAAACACCGCACATAACAGAAACTTCTCTGACCCTAGAACTAGGTAAGACCCTTCAGTCCATTATAAGCTGTCACAGTGCTCCTTACTTTCCACTTTTAACTCATCTTCCTTAAAAGTTTACTAAAAAATGTGTTCCATGTCTCTCATATTGACTCTCATCTATAGTCAGGGATTGGTACAAGATTTATGAGAACAAGCATGAATATTTAGAACAATGATACGTAATCAACTGAACTTAGCAATAGTCATCAAAATAAAAATTCTAATAATTTTTACGTAGAAAATAAGCCTATAGTTTCACTCATAAAAGTATGATAAAAATGTAAATAAATTTATTTGTCTTATTAGATAAAAAGGAGGCTAAATATTCATCTGTTTTTAAAGCAGTGAGGTAAATGCTTAAGTTTCGATATAAATTATCTCTAAGCTATATTATTAAACACATAAACACTGAGAAAATCAATCAATAAAAAATATTCTTTTTATGAAAATAAGTCGATATTCATTTTACATAGAAATATACCTAAGACACTTTGTTTACAAAAGGTATATTTTTGGAAAATTAGGGAGTGGAGATTTAATTGTTAAGATATATTACATGATTCTGTCATATTTGAATGTTGTTCTTATAATATACATGTTGCATATTGTTTACTTATATGCAAACATGAATTTTCTTGTATTTCCTCTTATCTTCAAAATTAAAATACAAAAAAACCCTGTTATATAAATAATCAGATGATTAAATAATAATATAAAATAGAAACACTCAATTTGTCACAGTTTACTAATTCATTCTAAAATTATTTGAATTTAAAACATGTCATATGGTTTTTTTTTGTTGTTTTTTTTTCATTTCAGCATATTATGGGGGTACAGATGTTTAGGTTATGTATGTTGCCCTTGTCCCCCCTCCCCCCAAGTCCGAGGTTCAAATATGTCCATCCGTCGGGTGGTGCGCATTGCGGTCTGTGTGTATGCATATGCGTGTGCCCGCGGCCGGGCGGGGCGCGGGCCCGGGGCGGGCGGCGGCGGGGGGGCCCGGGCCGGGGGGGGGCGGGGGGGGGGGGGGGGGGGGGGGGGGGGGGGGGGGTGGGGGGGGGGGGTGGCGGGGGGGGGGGGGGGGGTCGGGGCGGGGCTGGTGAGGGCTGGGGGGGGCAGGTGAGGG
>CAUYSK010054249.1:0-53974 GCA_963575035.1 Avahi laniger
ATCTGGACAACTAAAAATATATATAGAAAAAATTAGCCGGGCATGGTGGCGCATGCCTGTAGTCCCAGCTACTCGGGAGGCTGAGGCGGGAGGATCACTTGAGCCCAGGAGTTTGAGGTTGCAGTGAGCTAGGCTGAAGCCCTGGCAATCTAGTCCAGGCAACAGCGTGCGACACTGTCTAAAAAAAAAAAAAAAAAAAAAAAAAGGTTGCAACTATCCTAACTTCTATGAATAGATCACTTCCTTGCATTTTAAAAGCAATCGCCTAAGTGCATCCTAAAATCTTATAGTTTAATCATGCTTATTTTAAAGTTTATATGTTTAGGTCACTTTTAACCTAGGGCTCCCTCCCCTTGTCTCTCTCTTTTTTTTTTTTACAATTTATCCCAGCCCATTTGAACTGTAGAGTTTCCCAAAATCTGGATTTTTAAATTGTATACTCAGGGAGCAATTCAATGTGTTTCTCTACCCTTTGATTTTATGTGGATTGGTAGCTGGATCAAGAGGCTTGATTGGACTCAATTCCTTTGGCAATACTACAGGTGGTGTTGTGTTCTTTTATCAGGATGCATAAAATATCTGATTTTTGTACTTTTAATGATTTTAGCAGCTAGTGATGCTCAAGGCCCATTTATGTGAGGTTTCAAAGTTGTGATATTCTATCATTTTGTTTTCATATTAGCTGAAATAATTTTATAAAGAGACATTCTTCCTTACCTGGGATCCCATTTTTCACAGGCAAAGAGGTCAGTGCTTTGTTCCAGCCCACAGTTGTGACCAAATGAATCCCCAAATTCAATCTTTGAGATCTTTGAGGCTTTATATCCTAGGACTATTCCTGGTACAAATTCCTGTATCAGTCAGTGTCCAGTTAGGAGACAGAAATCATACCAATAGTTAGAACAGAGAGAATTTATTATAAAAGGGAGATAATAATTTTATAAATGGCATGACCATTTTAAATATCTTTCCTTAGGCACACAGTGTGCTATTTCAATATGTAATTTCAAATACTGTGACTTTTTTTTAAATTTCAGAAAAGATTTCAGTATTTGGTCTCTTCCTCTGCTTTGGGTTTCTTTAGGTACTCCTATTATCCATATGTTGGATTTTATTTGCCCATTTTCAATATTTGTCATTTTTTCTTGACTTCCTTTTGTTTTCCTCATTAACTTTTGATTGTTAAGTTTTCCCTTCTTTTCATCCTCCAATTTTTAAGGCATTAAATGTTGTATTTATTTCACTTTTATTTTTCTGCTACTGCAATCTTGACTTTAATAAAAAGTTTTTGCCTTTTATTGGTAATTTTTCCTTGAGTTCTGTCATGTCATTGCTGAGTTTTTCTAATTCTAATTGATTTTATTTTTATTGTATTATCTTCTTACTATCTTTCAGCTCATTTAAAAACAGTATGCTACAGTTTTGATTTGTTTCTGAGCATGTCTTTCAGATGTGTTTTCATTGTCTACAGGGATATTATTCTGCTCCTTTTTTTGGGGGGGGGGGACAGAGTCTTGCTCTGTTGCCCAGGCTAGAGTGCAGTGGCATCAGCCTAGCTCACAGCAACCTCAAACTCCCGGGCTCAAGCGATCCTTCTGCCTCACCCTCCCAAGTAGCTGGGACTACAGGCATATGCCACTATGCCCAGCTGATTTATATATATATATATATATTTTTAGTTGTCCAGCTAATTTATTTCTATTTTTAGTAGAGACAGGGTCTTGCTCTTGCTCAGGCTGGTCTTGAACTCCTGAGCTCAAACAATCCACCTGCCTCGGCCTCCCAGAGTGCTAGGATTACAGGCGTGAGCTGCCGCGCCTGGCCTGCTCCTTCTTTTCTTTTTCTTTTTCTTCTCTTCTTCTTTCTCCTCTGCCTCCTCCATCTTCTACTCCTCCTCCTCCTCTTCCTCCTTCTTCTTTTTCTTCTTCTTCTTACCTTGTATGGGAGGATTTTTGGTACTTATTTGTTATCCATTTTAATGTAAATGTGGTTTACTTTTAAAAGGAGATTTGTTTGAGCTAGAATTTCTCACTTTACAGATCTCTCCCTCCCACCCTCCCTCTCTCTCTCTCTCTCTCTCTCTTCCCTGCCATTTCCTGGCTCTCTTTCCCTCCCACACTTTGATCCGGACCTTCTTTTTCATTTGCTCCTAGTCTGCTCCTGTTCTATGCTACTCCCAGCAATTTCTCCTGTGAAGTTCTGTCCTGGAAGGGAGCCCTGCTGAATCTGTTTCAGAATTTCAGGGGGATTACACTGCTCCAGCCCCTTGTAGGCTTTACTCCTGGCCGCTTACACTCACCCACTGTTGGGGTTTCTGCTGCTCTTCTCAAATGAGCCTGCTACACACTTTTAGTCATTGTCAGTTGCCTCTTTGTGGCATTTTCAGTCCATCAGTTGCATCAGCCCATCAACTGTTACGGTGGAATATAAAGATACTTTATATGTTGTTGCTTTCCTCAGATTTGTCTGACACAGGGGCTGATAACATGTAAATCTTAGTACCGTTGGTGTTTTTTCGCACCCATCTGTATGTTGGGGTTTGTGGGGATAACTTGTCACTTAGCTTTGTTGTAAATATTGGTCATGTTAGGTAGATAGTGAGGAATTCTGGATCTCCTAGGGTCAAAAGTGGGTATCATGGTGGTTCGCCACCTGCCTTGGGCTTTGAGAGAGGCTCACGAGAAATCTACATGTACAGTAAGACTCACGTCATGTAACTCTCAACTGTTCAATCAAAGCGGTTCCATGGTGACATCTGAGCCATGAGGGAGGTCCCAATCCAAATACTATAAAACAAGACTCAGACCATAACCAAACTCTTTTTTTCTCTCTTTCACTACAACAATGGGTCTGGTCGTCATCTGAGGCATATGTATCTTGCTCTGTAAGCCAATTTCTTGCTCCTGCTCTATAAGCCTATCTTTCTCTCCTCATTTTCATGCTTGCCTTACTTTGGTTTGTCTGGTCATTCTTCCACCATGAACACTCCAAGAACCGACATTTCATACTGTGACCTGACAGCTCATATTTGGTTTTATATCAATTTACTGTATGTTTTTATGGAAGATTTCAGCAAGACCCAAGACTACGCTGTCCCTGTTGCCACTGTCTTCTCCTTTCAAGTCTTTGATGGTGGTATTAATATGGAATCCCCCAGAGATGTGATGCTGTTTTTGATTCACTTGTTCTTTCCCTCCATGACAAAGGAATCAATGTGGAGATTCTACCACTTGCCAAAATGGTATTCCAACTTTGTGTTCTGGAATGGGAAAATAACCACAGAATGAGTTCATGAACTTTCTTGGCCTATTGCAAGATGGAGTCTGGCCAAAATTGCATGTATCTCTTGACCTTCCTAAGTCCTTACTCTTACTAATGGATCATAGTTGCTTTTTGTGTCCCTAAGGATTAATGCTGTCTAAGAACCACTGTCTAGTAATATCCCCCAAATCTAGCTATTTCCCTTTTCCCAGTGCATAGTTAACCTGGCAAATGGCTTTACTTTCTTTAAGGAGACAAAAAACAAGTTTACAATTCATACTTGGAATGTTGCCCATAGGGTCCTTCCTCATGGATATCTGGCTTCTTTATTCAATGGGATCGAACTGTGAATTGGATCAGTTTCTGGGAATTGGGTAAGGAAATCTGATTTTCTATTGAGACAATGCAGATGAGTCCTCCATTTTCTACATTTTTTTTCTTGACTTTTTGGCTGCCCATCTGTTTCAATCCTAGGAAGCTCATAATAAATAACTTCATTCTTGAGGGTCAAATCATTCTGATTACCATTGTATGCCTATCACTTAGGCAGTGGTGCTACCAGTTAGTGCACCATTTGGCCTCTGCCACTCTGGAATCCTATCATCACAGCTGAACTCAGGGAGTCTATTTCAATAGCAGACTCTCCTATATAAGACAGCCACTATAGCATTTTTTTTTTTTTTTGAGACACAGTCTGGCTCTGTTGCCCGGGCTAGAGTGCCGTGGCATCAGCCTAACTCACAGCAACCTCAAACTCCTGGGCTCAAGTGATCTTCCTGCCTCAGCCTCCCAAGTAGATGGGACTACAGGCATGCGCCACCATGCCCGGCTAATTTTTTCTATATATATATTTTTTCAGTTGTCCAGATCATTTCTTTCTATTTTTTAGTAGAGACAGGGTCTTGCTCTTGTTCAGGCTAGTCTCGAACTCCTGACCTTGAGGGATCCACCCGCCTCAGCCTCCCAGAGTGCTAGGATTACAGGCGTGAGCCACCGCGCACGGCCCACTATAGTGTTTTAAAGGATGTTGGTGCTTGAACCACAGATGTAGTTCTCTGTGTCTTAGTGAAGGGAAATTGTTTGGGCTCTTCTGGAAAACACAGTTAGATGGTGAATCATACATAGTATTTCCATTTCAACATTATTAACTTCCTAAGTCTTTGGGGTTTTCCATCTACATTACATTAAGGATTTAAAAAATTTTTTTAATTTTAATTTTTTAGAGATAAGGTCTCTCTCTCTTTCACCCAGGTTAGAATGCAATGGCCTGATTATATCTCACTGTAGCCTGGAATTCCTGACCTCAAGCAATCCTCCCACCTCAGCGTTCTGAGTAGGTGGGACTACAGGTGCATGCCACCATGACTGGCTAATTAAAACAATTTTTTTGTAGAGATGGGATCTCACTATGTTGCCTGGGCTGGTCTCAAACTCCTGGCCTCAAGTGATGCTCCTCTCTTGGCCTCCCAAAGTGCTGCAATGACAGGAATGAGCCACCATGCCTGGCCTATCAAAGAATATTTGGCATTTCAATCTCACTTGGGGTAGGACTTTTTTGAAACCAGAAATCAGTTGATCAACTGAGCAAACAGATGCACTCTCTTGAATTAGATCACTAAATTCAAAAACTCTAGCAAATGCACCCAGGTCGATAATTTCTTCTCTTTGATCTAGCCCTCTCCCACATGAATTTATTATCACACATATTCCCTAGGCTTCTATAGATATAAATAGGCAGGAAATTGCAAATATTTAAAAAGGTAAACTTTCTTTACTTGTCTCCCTGAGGCATGATGGGATTTGCCTTTTTTTATAGGTCAAGAAACAATGAAAATTGTTATGGTGGAACATAGAGATACTTGGCATCCTCTTGAAAGTTAAATACCTCAAGTAAGGTCAATGCAGGGTCCCCACACAAGGCAGAGCTAGGACAGGGAAGAAAGACTGCTTCTGCGGTAAATGAGACTCAGTGGATGCTGGCGGCTCCAGAGACTCATATTCATCTGAATTTACCCAGATGTTCTTATTACAGTGCTCTACTATTTTCTAACCAAAGTAAAACTTGAACATGGAAGACCTGGTGTGGCTGTGAATTCAATCTAATTTTTAATTTAAAACTCACACGATCAGCCTTGGCATCTTACTTTTGGACATCATCCCATTCACTTTAAGAGATCAGAGTTTGTTTGATGGCAGTACAGAAACTCTCCAATCCTCTAATTTTGCCGAGAGCTTAGAATTTAAAGAAATTTAAAGGCCTGCGTTTATGGTTCCTTTTTTTAAGCTCTCCAGAGCTTCAGAATTGTTTGTCTGCCCCATAGTCCCTGACTGCCCCCATCCTACCATATTGATCCAGTAAAAGGCTTGTTTTCAACAGGCACTTCATTTAAGCCCACCACAAATGTGATAATTTAAGTAACTATTTGCAACTGTGCCATGGACTCCCAGTTTCCCATTTTTCAGTGGGAATTGAATCATCCCTGCCTCCAAACCCAGCCAAATCAGATAACCACTCCCAAATCCCCATGTCTGTTGTCCATAACCACTTCCAGGTTTACAAATGGTATTAATCAGGGCTCAGTATAAGAGATAGAAAACACCTTAGGTATTTAAATTAATAATATAGGAAGTAAGGTACTTTAAAAAAATGGTTGCAAATGGGGCTGGGCAATGGTGGCTCACGCCTGTAATCCTAGCACTCTGGGAGGCTGAGGCAGAAAGATCGCTTGAGCTCAGGAGTTTGAGACCAGCCTGAGCAAAAGTGAGACACCGTCTCTACTAAAAATAGAAAACGTAGCTGGTTATGGTGGCCCATGCCTATAGTCCCAGCGACTCGGGAGGCTGAGGCAAGATGATTGCTTGAGCCCAGGAGTTTGAGGTTGCAGTGAGATATGATGATGCTACTGCACTACTCTATCCTGGGCAACAGAGGAGTGAGACTATGCTAGAGTAACATGAATCAGGAGACCACCAGTGGAACTATTCAGTTCAGTGCTCATCATGATAGAAGCTATTCAGAAACCAGGGAGTTGGGGTTAGGAAGCCCCTTCCTCTGTCACCATTGAAATTTTCTTGACACTCATAATGGTGTTAAGCAGACACTGAGTCTGGTCATCACTGCCCCATAGCTGCTTTTTGATGCTCATATTTTCATGGACTTGCTTGTTAGCAGAAATAGCAACAGGACAATAGCCTGTGTTTCTTATGTCTTCCAAAACTGTTGTGAGTGCAGAACCAAATTTGCATACAGAACTGTAGCTGCAAGAGAGTCTGGGAGATGTAGTTTTTAACTTTCTAGACTCTCCAAGGAGGTTAGAATGGGTGCTACCCAGTATACTGAAAAACTAAATGCCTTTTTTTGGGCTTATGTTAGTGAGTTTCTATTGCTTGATGCAAAATGAGAGAGAAACTGTAGTGAGATGAAAGGTTAATGGAAATGAGGCTATATAAACAGCAAAAATGGTATACTCTTTTAAAGAAGTTTGTATGTGAAGAAGAGAGGGATGAGATGATAATTAGTGAGAGACCACAGAGGAAAGGGATGGTTTCTATTCAAATGTAAGAGATTTAAACATTGTTACAGGCTGAGGGTGAGGACAGAGTAGAGAAGGAGAGGATGGTTGAGGATTTAGGATGGGACACTAGGGGCAATTGATGGAACAAGGTCTGGAGGAGGTGGGAGGGCAGGAATTAAGATTACAGGCATGAGGGTTGGCCCCAAGCAGAAAAGCGAGAGGAGCAGCTTTTCTCTAAGGAGAGCCAGGCATCTGCCAGGACCTTGAACTTGCCAAGCTTTAAGGACCCTGCTTGATGTGAGAAACCAGGGAACGTGCTCATAGGTGAAAATGTGTCTGCTTCAGTCATACAAGAGTTTGTGTAAAAGAGATGACTGGATGTGTGTGTAGTTTCCATGTTTTTAAATGAAGAACTTCTTTTGGGGTATCTCGTCTTCCAAATACTTTGAACTGATTGGTGTCAGATATTTATGTAGGACAGATAACATCCAACCTGTATTGTGTAAAATACGAACACTGTTCCACAACCGCTCTGAAAAAAGTGTTCTTCACTCTTAGGACTGTGTGAAACTGACCAACACTGAATCAGCCGATTAGTCAAGGCTCAACACAGCTCTACACAAGCTTCCTTCCCGCAGAGAGTCCTCTGTTTGTGCCAGCCATCAGACCCGTGTAACTTAACTCTAGCCATGGTTGATATGGCCCTTTGTAGGACCCTGAAAAGTAAGTTATCTTCTGTTGGGAAAAGTAACATAACAACAAGGTTATTATCAATATAAAACATGTCTACCCTTTGGGGTGAATATGATACGAACAGAAGTTTTGAAATAGATTATGCAAAAAGATCAAAAGTGGGTGACTAGGGCAGAATGCAACCTGCCTTTACGTCTGTCCTCTGCCAGGGCTGCTAAGTTCACAGCGCCTGGTGGGGGGCTTTTCGTGTCAGGGAAGGTGGAGAGCAGCGTAGGTCAGTTCTCTTGCTCTAGCTGATGAGGTTGGTATGAGATGCTGTGCACGTGAGCAGAGAGGTGAAGTCTGAGCAGACTTACTGAGGAGAGTGGGGATGTGGAAGGAGCTTTCCCACAAAAAGGAAGAGGATTTTCAGTCTTCCTTTTCCTTTGTGGTCAGGCTTGGTCTCAAGGGGTCACTTGGATCTGCCTTACACCATCGCATATAATCTCACCCTTACTCCCCAGGCACATCCGCCATCCTACAATCCAAGTAAAAATGGTTTGTGCAAATGTAATGTGATCATACCCTCAAGACAGGTCCCTGAGAAAAATTTTCAGCCAGACAGCTGCCCCAAGTCCTTCCCAGAGAGCTACTCTGGAGCTGTTACAGTCTTTGATCACATTACATGTTCTAATGCTTTATTGTGAAAGCAAAGTTGAAAAGCACTTTCCTATAATGTGTTAATAATTTGTTTGTGGTTCTTATTTCTTCCTAATACATCCCCCAGCAGCCTAATGCCTTTCATTGCCTCTGTTTGCCAAGATCTCCTGTTCTCTTACCTACTCCAAATCTAGGGTGCTGCCCCCATCATTTGAGATGAATTCTACCTGTGTCCCTTTTTCTCAGGGCTCTGTAAGGTGACTGGCTAACTAATTTAATTAACTAATGCACAATAAAGTCCCACTGGCTTCATGCATCACCCTTTGAGGATAACATTTACATTTTAAATGAAGCTTCTTAGACTGTCAAGCTCGACAAGTAGCTTATAGATCATCAGGACAAATGCACTAATTTTATAGAAGAGACCATTGAGGCTCTGAGGCCTCTTAGGACTTGCTGGAGGTCTCAGGGCTGGTAAGGGGCAGAGTCAAAACTGGAACCGGTTTGGAGTCTAGGGCACTTTGCGCCATTACACACAGGCTCTCATGACACGATTAGGTAATAGAAGAACTTGCAGGTA
This sequence comes from Avahi laniger, assembly GCA_963575035.1. Taxonomy (NCBI): domain Eukaryota; kingdom Metazoa; phylum Chordata; class Mammalia; order Primates; family Indriidae; genus Avahi; species Avahi laniger. Next base: position 8,689 of record CAUYSK010054249.1, read on the forward strand.
TTAAGGAGAAAAATAAATATTTTGAAATGTGTGTTTATTTAATATTCCACATATATTTACATACCAAGGTATCATCCCTCCTTACTTACCATTGCTATTCTCACCAGTATGTATCTCTGTGGTATGCTTAATACAGTGTATTGCAATTGTTTCTTATTTATGCATGTCCCCAACTGGACCCTGAGTACCCAAGAACAATGACTGGGCTCTGTTTGTCATTGTATTCAGCACCCAGGTCAAGGTAGTGCAGAGTGGGCGTTCTACATACATTATTGAAAGAATGAATGAACAAATGAATGATCACCAGGCAGAGGGGATAGAATCTTAGGTATCACACCTTCAGAGTTCTGAACAAAGTTGTTGTATTGGTGAGAAATCTTCCCTAACATTCTTCAAACCGTACCAGGTACTTACCTTCCTTCTCTGTTTCCTCTCAAGGATGGTTTCTGGTTTGAAATAATTTTTGACTTCTGTGTCATTGACGGGATACACTGATGTTATCTCCCTAGCTTCTTCTACTCCCTAAGATTTCTTTTCCTCGTACAGTTATCACTTTCCTTTTGCAAGATTGGGAAATGACATACTTAAAGAATACCAGATTAATCTGTTCTGATTTTTTTTTCTCAGCTGGGATAAAAAAAGAGCCTTTTCAAGAGCCTTCGAATCAACAGTAATTTCAAATTTTCACAACATAAAGAGGCAGAGCGCAAAGTGAATTTGACACTTTGAAAAATGCTGTAAGCCTCCCAGTAGACGGATGAACATGTTTCCACTTCATGAAAGCTTGTTTCATAAGTATTCCATAAATATCGATGTCAGGGTTGTTAAGTAATTAATATTAACCTATTGAGAAAGCGTTTCTTTTCTACGTGGTTGATTTCCAGTGGGGAGACTAATTAAATATTAAAGACCTTGTGAGATGTTTTCTATAATTACAGTTTCTAGCTGTATTTACAAATGATGTGCCTACATGCAGAGGGAAATAGTAATATGGTAGTACCACATTTTTATTCCTGTACAGAATATATAGATTTTTTTCCAATCTGAACCTCCTCTGCTCAAGCCTGTCTATAGTTATTTATTACCCTTCACAATCGCCCTCAGACACTTTTTCCTATTTCCACTGTGATTTGAAAGGCTACCATACCACATTCCATACCAGCCTCTCTGGTGGATTTTTTTTTTCTGTTGTGTTTTGTTTTGTTTTAATCACAAAAGGCCTCCATATGTGTGGTAAATTAAAGTTTGGTGAGACAAATGGGAGATACAGCAACACAGACAGCTTAAAATAAAACTTAAAGAGAGTAGAATTTAAGTGTTCTCATCACAAATAAATGATGAGTATGTGAGGTAGGGCATGTATTAATCAGCTTGATCTAGCCGTTCCACAATGTATACATATTTGAAAACATCATGTTGTACACTGTAATATATACAATTTTTATTTGTCAATTAAAAACAATAAATAAAAACAACTTGGGCCTGATCTTCTAAGTTCTTCGTCTGGTCCTCCATCTGCCTGTCCACGGTTTCTTTTCTCCCTTTCCTTCTCTCCCCTCTGGCCCCTTCTCAGGAATAAAACGTCTTCCTCAAATTCTTCCCAATGTCCACACGGCAAAATAACTCCTGCACCCTATTGCAAACCCCTACAATCCCTGGATTTTCTTTGTAACTGCAAGAACTCTGTCAAAACTTCAAAATCCCTGTAAGAGCCCATGCCACTAATTCCTTTGACAGTCCTCCTTCTGGTTCTCTGCAGGGTCCTGCCTGGTTTTGGCTCTTTCATTACACTTAATTCTCAAACAGAAACCATCACATACTTTTAGACTTTCCTAGCCGCTCAAGAGCCCATGAATGGGCCAGTTCTAATTTTTGCTTTTATTTTTCTCTATATTGTTATTTTTGCCGTAAAAATACACCACACTTTCGGTGATTTTAGATTATTGGCCTTAAGAAATAACTGAAAGAAAACATTTTAGAAGCATCTTTGCTGACCTTGCTAAATATTTGTATCAGTTACATGGATTCAGGTGTAATTGTTTCTGATGCAGAGAACCTGGGATTGTTTTTAGAACATAAAATGCTATGACTTTCATGTGTGTGTTGAAAGAAGATTAGGTTTGCTGTGTTTAAAAAGAGAGAAATAACTTTGAATAGAACATTTACCCCATATAGAGAAAAACATTTTGAAATCAAGTAAAATTTGCTCATTAAGAAAAATCCTACCTTTTATTCTCCAAAAACCAAGGAAGGGGATTCGCCTACCAGTCACCTTCCATTTGGGGCAGTCCTCAGTAGCTACACACTGGAGAACTTACCCGATTGATATCTGCAAGAAGGAAAATCACTGCTCACACTCTTTCACCCATAGCCACCAGGCTCAAGCACACTTAAGCCAAGGCTGCTTTTCCAAAGACAAATGTCAGATGGAGAGCTCCTTAATCTTTTTGTTCGGTGAATTGAACCAGGCATGATGGCTTTTCTGATAACAGGTTTCCTAACTTTAGGTTCATTTAGCACTTTAGGAAAGTAAGAATACAAACTGGACTCTTTCCAAGTGTTTACTGTTTAATAGATATTTCAGGCTCTTGCGAACTAGGCAGATATTGTTTAAGGAGAAAACACATGTAGACACAGGTGGTGTGGCCTCTCCACGTCAAGATCCTAAAAGTGGGCGCATTATTGATAAAAAGCAGACACTAAGCAGTTTGGGGGGTAGAAGGAATTCACTTTACACAGAGGAAACTCCCAAACCTTTTGTTAAGTTATTCATTCATCCATTTAACATTTTATTGAGTCCGAGGTGTCAGTCAGTCACTGGGATTCAGAGGGGATATGCATTCCGAAGACGGATTAGTCAGGATCCTTGATTGCAAGTATCACAATGGAACTCCACTGCTTTAAGCACAAAAAGGAATTGATTGGCTTATATAACTGGGAAATACAGAAGTGCTTGCTTCTATGCTAGATCTAGGGGCTAAATGATGTTATTTAGGCTCTATTTCAAAGGCCTCTATCATTATTCATTTCAAAAGGAAAACAGGGATCTTCTCTTTCCCTGATCCATATTTTAATATCATGGAAGATGCTGTCCAATCACATGCCTGTGTTTAGATCAGTCATTGTTGTCAGGTACCACGATTGGCCAGGCCTGGGTCACATGCCCAAGTCTGCTGTAAGATGGTAGACAGGGCACTGTGATTAATAGTTTCAGTGGAACCACATGGGAAGAAGGAGTAGCCCTTCCCCAACGGAAAGAATGGTCCTGGCACACATGTATAACTGATGCCCGCAATAAAAGGCTTAGTCCCTGCCTCAAGAAACTCTCAGTATGGTGAGGGAGATGAGCATTTAAACAGTTTTAGCAGCTAAATGAATGCTAATGCAGGAAAGATGATCACAAGTAAGTACAGCGTACTATGTGAACACAGAGTGGGGACTTATATCTCAGTCTTCGGGGATTAGTGGTAATTTCCTGGATAATACACCCCTTAGTTGAGACTGGATGGAGAAATCGATCGGGGTTAGCAAGTGAATGGGGAAGTGCAGAATATAATTTTTGGCAGTAGAAACAGGACAACCAAAAGCAGGGAGATATCAGAGGATAAGGGCTGTTCGAGAAACTCTAAATAGATCGAAATGGCTGGAATGCAGCATTTTCCCAGGAAATGTCAGGAAAAAAGCCTGAAGAAGTACACAGAACTAAACCATGAAGGTGTTTGTGACTCATAAGGGATCTAAAGTATTTAGAGTGGGTGAGTTATTTGATCAAGCTGTGTTGATGGTGGCGTGAATTAGGAGGGATATGGACTGGGGGGGGAAGACCCATTGCAGCAATTCAATGAGCAACGAGGAAGACCTAAACGCGAGGAATGCAACCGAGGAGACGTTATTGACAGGACTTGATGGCTGATTGGATGTCTTTGGTGGGAGAAAGGGAGGAGTCTGACACAGTTTTTAGTTTTCAGTGTATGTTGCCATAATCCACCAATATAGAGAAGCAGGAGAAGTTTTTGGTGGAAAATCATGAATTTAGGCTTGGACAATCATCTTTATGATGCAAATCTGACATGTTCCCGGAAGCTGGATGGTCTCACCAGAGATATTGCAGAGGACCTTCCTGTCCACGGTAGAGATAGGGATGAGATGACTTCTCATGACTTCTGCTTTATGCCTCATCCCAATTAAAAGTCCATCTCTCATTACTTTTAGCCACATTTACCTTCCTGCCATCCGAAGCACCTATGATTTCTGTAATGTCTGACACAGCTTTGGTGGAGATTGCTCCTGTCTCTGGGGACCTTGTACAGAAAGGAGGGCATTTTGATACTTATGCTTTATTGACTTAGTCTTCATAATTTAGAGATAGCATCCCTGTGATATAAAGAGTGGAGTGGTGCTTAATCATTTCCTCCACAAACAGGGTAGGGACAAGGGTGAAATCAAAGGCTATATTTATTTAATTTTTAGTAGGCAATTGCTACATTCCTAATTTCCCTTCATAATAATAATCACCTTAGACACTTCAAAGCATATAAGATAGAATCCACAGTCCCTTGTCTGACCTAGAAAGCCATGAGCAATCTGGTTCAATTCACTTTTCCAGCCTCATCCTTAACGTAGTTACTCAACGGTGATCAAGGTGGTCTGAACGTCAAATGGCAGACTGTGACACAGAGCCTGGCACATATCGACAGTTAATAGTCACTGAATTTTTAAAAGAAAAAATAGAAAAAATCAAGTGCTTCTCCTTTCTTCTTTTTAAAAGGTTAGGGGTTTTTTGTTTTTTTTTTTTGTTTGTTTGTTTTTTTCTGGTTAAATAATGTTTTCACAGTAAAAATTAAAATAGAGATATAAATAATAAAATAAAAATTACTGATAATTTCCTCACCTAGGGTTAACTATTGATAACCTTTAGGTTAATTTCTTTCTAATTTTTTATGTATGTAGAAGCTTATATATGTAGGAGTGTGTGTGTGTGTGTGTGTGTATACACGCATGAATCTCATTATATGAAATGTTGAGGTTTGCATTCTGTTTAACATTTATCCTAAATTTTCCCCAGTATCATTGATTACTCACAGATAATATGTTTTTTAGTTGTCTGTATAATATCTATTACTTGGGTATATAGCTCACTTATTCTCTTATAATTAGACATTTGGAATATTTCTAGCTTTTGTAAATTATAAATATCCTATGATAAACAGCCTTGTAAGCAAATATTATCAGCATTTCTGATTATTTCTTTAGATACATTTTTAAAAGTAAAATTCTAATATATATATTCAAAGTATATGAACATGTAGAGCAATCCTTGATTCATATAGCCAAACTGTTTTCTGGCATAATTTTATTAATTTATATTCTTATTAGATTGTATGAGAATGATTTTTTTTGGATACTTGGGTACATGTCAGATTAACTGTGCTGATGGGCTTTGTAACTTCATTAAACATATAAATAAGTTTGGTAATAATTTATATTTTCAGAGTATATAACCTTCCAATAGACTGTGTCTCTCCTCTTATTCCAGGGCTATTTTTGGTCCTTTAAATTTTCAAAGTTTTCTTTATCTATAGGTAGGTTCTACACTTTTCTTGTTAAGTTTATTCCTAGGTATTTATAATTTCTATTGATATTGAGAATGGGATATTTTCCCATTGTATTTTCTAATTAGCTACATAAGAAAGCTATTGATTTTTAAGCATTTTTTAAAAATCCCCTTCCCATATCGTAAAGGAAAGAAAAAAAGGAGATGTTTTGACTATCTTCCAAACATGACTTGCAATTATTCTCCTTTAAATTTTGTTCATATGGTCTGGATGCCCTTCTGACGCCTTTCTACCTAGGAAAACCATAACAATGAGGAAGAAACTGTTGAGTCCGCCTGAACCTTCTAGGTAGAGAAAGCAGGTTCTGGAAGCACAAAAAGCACTAGCCAGACATGCTCAGGACCATTGCCAATGCTGTGTTCTGTCTGCCATCAGGCTCTGTGGCATCTCTGCAGATGCCAGCATCAGTCAACAAAGAGGAAAAGGCGCACCTGGTCATACCTCACACCTGCCAAGCTTCCTTGGGGCACAAGCATCCACACCTGTTGGCCCTAGAGTCGCAGTGCACCAGCCTCTTTGTCTGCAGGCAAAAATGTATGCCCCTCCCATCATCTCATTTCTCTGATACAGTGGGGTGTTTATTTACAACCTTAGTTCATTTGGGCTGCTATAACAAAATATCATAAACTGGATAGCTAATAAGCAACAGAAATTTGTTTCTCATAGTTCTGGAGGCTGGGAAGTCCAAGAGCAAGGTGCCAGCAGATTTGGCGTCTGGTGAGGGCCCACTTTCTGGTTCATAGAAGGTGCCTTCTTGCTGTGTCCTCACATGGCAAAAGCAGTGAAGAATCTCTCTGGGTCCTCTTTTCTAAGGGCACTAATCTCATTCATAAGGGCTCCACCCTCATGACCTAATCACCCCCCAAAGGACCCACCTCCTAATACCATCAACTTGGGGGTTAGAATTTCAACATGTGGATTTTGAAGGGACACAAACATTCAGATCATAGCATTTACCTCTTGCCTTTCAGTTCCCAAACTGCTCTTCTATGCTCTGCTCTGTGATGCTGGGACTGGGATCTATAAACTCTATTTCCCAGACACTCTTGCCAGTTGGCTTTCTATTAGCCAATGGGAAGAACTGGAGGGAGACTGGAAGATGGAAGGAAGAGGAGGGACTTTTTTTGTTGCTAGCATCGGTGTCACTGCAGCGAAAACAGCAGCAAAATGCAGCTTCGGCTTCAGCCCCCAGCTTCATTTGGCCCTCCCCAAACCAGTTTACTCTGAAGTACCAGCAGCAGCAGGCCACGCCCCTCCCTGAGGTCCTGCCACCAGCCTGTAGGTGGGAGCCCTCCTCTGGCCTAGGTTTTAGGTCTCTTCTCTTTTGGCTAACAGCTGATTTCTGCAATTATGAATATTTAGGCTATGTCCGCTTGCCCTTTTTGCCCTCTCAGCCTTTCATCATCTTTCTAGCCAATTTTCTGTATTAATTCCCCTCTGTTTGTGACACCTAGCTAGGTTTCCATTTTCCTGAATGGACTCTCTCTGATACAACAGCCGTCCCCATCAGGCTGAGGAAGAGTCTGTGGTTATTTTGTTTGAACACAGCCAACCCAGACCTGGCTGCCCAGATACCTCCAGAAGCCCAGATACCTGCCAGAAGCCTCCTCCTACCATGAAGGTGGTTCTGCCTGCTATTTCATCAAGAAAATTGAGGCTATCAGGCATAAGTTTCATATACTTTCCACACCCCCTCCCATTAATGTAACTGGAAGAGGAAAACACCCTCTCTCCTGCATCAACTGCTAAGCTTTGCACATCTAATTCCTACTGCCTGGAGCTCTTTTCTCCCTGTCCTCTTTTCTCTCCTCCTCATTGACACATGTAATACATATTTGTTAAATGAATGACGGAATGATTTGGCTACAATTGCCATTTCTAAGGCCGTTAGTGATAAACTACCCACCAAATTCCCAACGGACACCTTCAGCACTTACTATATTTCTCTGCTGGTGTTAATGCTTCAGTCCCTTGCTTCTCATGCCTCCACTGTCTCCTGGTTCTTTTCCTACCTCTCTTGCAGTTACTTCTTAGTCTACTTGGTAGCCTCCCTATGGAGATGTTATGATATCCCTTAGCCTGTCCAGCCCCCGAGTACACCAGACGGATACTGGATGATGACAATATATTGATTATTCAACTAATTTTTGCCATCCCACTGGGATGTGATATTGTTTCTGATTTACTCTTTTGACAGGTGGGGGCATTTTCCACTTGGCCTTACCCGCTATTGTAGCTTTTGATCCTACAGGTCAAGGACCCACTATGGAAGTGGCACCAGCTCCCAAGTACATCAAACCCAGTTATACATGCAGGTATAGGGGAGGTGACCACTGGGTAGGTTTATGGATCCAGTGAACACACTATAAACTAGACCTTGACCAGGATTTCATCCATTACCTACAGCAATGGACACTCCTGTAGTCTCCCACTCCAAGAGAAAGGGCATGACGGTGGTTCCAATTGCTGAGTGTTCATGCCAACTTTTTCCAACAGCCCTTGAAATGTTTGAGTATTGCTTTTCCTCAGTGTGTAGTTACCCAAGCACATGGCCAAAGTCCTGTCAGGGGAAGGAGTGGGGAAATGATTATGATGTACACTTGCTGGGGATGTTACAGGATCCTTCCTCTTAGAGAACTGGCCTCAAGTCCAGTTAGTAAGTCTGGGTCTGAAAGCAGATTCAAATCCAAAAATTGGACAAGAGAATGTGACTTTTTAAGGGTGTCATCCTTCAGCCTCCTAGTTATCCATCCTTGATTTCTTTGTGGGGACACACTGATTAGGAGCCTGGTTGGCTGCCCTTCTATTTTGCCTTGAGGAACGTCTTGTTCTATTAGGTATCTCAACAAACGTGTCCACAGGTCAGGCCCTCTTGGCTGCCACGACCACCATGCAATTGTGTACTTGACTTCTGGCACTTCCACTTGACCTCCACTGCTTTGGGGGTCCGATCATACCCATTGCTTTGTAAGTCTATTTCTGAAATGACTTCTCCTACAAGCAGCCCTGGCCTAGCGAGCAGGGCTCTAGAACATTTTGATGATGCCTAAAAGAAGGGAGAGTCATTAAAAAGTTTTTAAGCAGGGGTCATAAGTCAAACTTGTGTTTCAGAGAGGTTACTTTGGCAGCTTTTTAAAATATTTTTAAGTACTTTTTTGTAGAGACAGGGTCTCCCTATTTTGCCTAGGCTGATCTCGAACTCCTGGTCTCAAGGGATCCTCCCACTTTGGTCTCCCAAAGTGCTGGGATTACAGGCGTGAGCCATTACACCTGCTCTCACCCTTGGTTTTTCAGTTGGCTGATGATTTCTTATTGCTTTTCATTACCTTTTTCTAGAATATCAACGCCATATCAATAGGCATCCAATCCAATTTTCCTTATAATTAATAATTACCCCGTACATCTCAAATGCCTGACCTGTTACACCAACTAGTACAATCCCTTCCTCTGATACGCCATTCCAATTCACAACCATCCAGGAGAGTATTATCAACTGGCTCATCACCTGGTGTCATGGGCCCCCTGTATTCTACCTGTCACCAGTGATGGAGTCCTTCTTGCCAGCCAGCCGATGAGCAAGCCAGCTCCCAAGCCCCAACTCATAACCCGTTCTTTTGGACCACTTTTGATACCAGCTATCATAGATTGGATTCTTTAGAAGCAGACACTGAAACAGAATGACATGCGGGATGTTTATGAGGGACCAACACCTGTGGGAGGGAGGGGAAGAAGCAGGATTGAGCAGAGAGAAAGAGAAGTCCACTTGTGATGCAGGCCTGAGGAAGCCTCAGCCACTGTACAGGGATCTGTACAGTATATATGATCTGTTAGGGTTGCCCCACAGTGGGACAAGATAGCTAGACCTTTATACCCCATGGGATAATGACCTGAATAAGGGTTGCCCCAGGAAGAGGGATGACCTTGGGTGAGGCAGCTCTCCACAGGTGAGGCAGACCCTGAAGGGACTGCTATCTAGAGACTGTCTATGGATCGTGCTCCCAGAGCTGGGGCAAGCAGTCCTCCCCATAAGCAGAATCTGGACGATGCATCCCCATGTCCTCCACAGCATTCAACAATGAACTCAACACCTATCCTCTTTGTTTCTCCCTCATCCTTTTTTATTCTGTGTTCTTCATCATTGGGGTGGAAATGCTACTTACTCAGGCGTCTGGAAGTCATTCTCTTTCTCATCCCTCACAATGATCATATTGCCACATTTTAATAATTTTATTCTTCACTAGTTTTCCAATCAATCCCTTCCTCCCTTCCATACCTATTCCCAGAGCTCAGAACCTCGAGTCTTTTCCCTGGAGTATTGCCATCACTTTCTGACTGTCTCTTGACCTTCAGTTCCCACACCCAATCCATCCTTCACTAAGCTGCTAGAGTAAGCCTTCTGAAACTTGAATCTGACTTCATTGCTTGAAAACTCTTTAATGACTTCATTCATTCATTCACTCAGTAAAGATTTGCTCAGGTAAAAAACTTTATAGTTTAGAAGACTCTTCTTTTCCCCACATCCATCAACTCTTACAGATGCCAGCTTCAAAATAGATTCTGAATTCTGTCACTTCTCAACCTTTTTACTTCCGTTACCATGGTCCAAGGCATTGTTATATAAAATAGCTGTGCTTCTGGTTTTGCTGTTTTCTCTATTGCCTCTCTGATGTCATTTCCCTATTGGGTATATACATATATATTTTAAATGTAAATCACAACATATTTCTATAGAAAACAAAATGTGCCAACAATATGATGATCTAGAGGAAGAATATTCCAGACAGAGGGAACAGCAGATACAGAGACTATATGTTGGGAGTAAATTTGGAGTGTCTGAGTAACAGGGGAGAGGTGGAATGGCTATGTTAGGGTGAGCAAGGGGGACTGTGGTGGGAATGGGGTCTGGGAGGCCTTGGACACTTCTTCCCCGCACTCCGTGGCTTGCTATCCAATTTCTGACTCTTACACAGTGTGAGCAAGGGAGGGGAGGAGGGATGAACGTCAGGAAAAGCATTATTTGAATGGTTCTATTATAGGCTGGCCCCATGCTCTCTGGGCCTGGCAGATGTTTAAAACTGTCCCTTTCTCCAGTGGAGTGCATGCCAGGGCTCTTCTGGTGGTTCCTAATTGGGCCTTCCAATTGCAATTCCAATGTGCAGTTTCCTTTAGCCTGATAATTCTCCTTCCTGCAGACCCAGGGACTGCTCCCCATGGGCTCACAATAAGAGAATCCCCTCCCTCAGCAGCTTCAACTAGATGAAACTTAAAAGGTCTGCAGTGCAGCTCTCTTTTCAACATTGCCTGTGTCTGGTCCATGGGAAATACCCATTCCTTGTTGTCTTAGCCCACTTGGACTGCCATAACAAAATACCATAGACTGGGTGGCTTATAAACAACAGAAACTTATTGCTCACAGTTCTGGAGACTGGGAATCAAAGATCAAGATGCTGGCAGATTCAGTGTCTGGTGAGGGCCCACTTCTGGATTGCAGACTGCCTACTTTTTGGTATACCGTCACATGGCAGGACTGAGGGATCTCTCTGGGGTCTCTTTTATAGGGACAATAATCCCACTCATGAAGGCTCCATTCTTATGACCTAATTACCTCCCAAGGCCCCGCCTCCTAATACCATCAACTTGGGGGTTAGAATTGCAACATATGAATTTTGGGAGGACAAAAACATTCAGTCCATTGCACTTGTTCCACCGAATTAGGGGTAAGACTTTCCTCAACTCAGCAGCTCTCTCCTGACTCTGCCATCAAAATGGCTGGTTATCCCTTTGCTCAGCTTCTAGATTTCCCAGGTTGGGGGTCAGAATACAGGCCATGGTGGTATCTGTCAACATGTGACTTTCCCCATGTGGCCCAATGGAAAACCCCTTTACTTGACCTGAAATGAATTTGATAGATCCCTCCATTGTCAACTCCCCATCTTGCTGCCAACTCACACACACATACCCCTTTACAGGAAGGTATCATAGCTCAAAGCACTGTCCAAAAAGTTCTAGATTATACATGCCAACTAGAAAAGGAGAAGGCTGTCAATTTTAGTCACTGGGTATACTTTGTACTTAGTTGTTTCAAAGTCAGAAAGACTCACTTATCCAATTAGTGGGGACATAAGACAATGATGTCTCTTTCCTAAAGTAGATGGAAAGGATGATGCTGGGAAAAGAATTTTGGTCCTAATTTAAGAAAGGTGCTATTAAAATAATGAGTAAGTATTTCAAATGACACAGCTGAGGAGATGTTCTAGCCAGTCATACAGTTTTTGTTCGTAAGAGCGAGATCTTCTTAACATAGACCTTGAGGAAGATTGAAATGCAAGAGTGGAGACTTCCCTTGCCCACCATCACCTCTCTTTTAGGACTTTTATACTCATCAGGGAAATTTCTTTGTTGGAAAGTGTTACATGGAAAAATAGTAAAGTTTACTCAGGCAGTAGTTTTTCTTTCAGTACAAATAAAGAACATTTATTTATTCAACAAATTTTAGAGCAGCTCCATGTGTTAGGAGGTGAAAAGAGAATAGTAAAGAAGACTCTAAAAAGGGGCTTATAGTCTGGTAGTGGAAAAGAGTCTTGATTTTAGTGTTATCTGGCTATTTGAATTTTCCAAAAGAAAAGGCTTAAAGAAATCTGGAGTATCATCTGTAGTATTTTTTGGAAAATTTTACTTTGAGGAACAATGATTTTGTATTTTACCTCTTAATATACAAGCTACCAGATATTCTAAATTCAAAAATTGGTGAAAAATTACAGAAAAAAATAGAGAGAAATGGATAAGAATCTGCAACAAATATTAGTCTGTAGTAATAATGCCATAAATTGTAATGGTTATAATAATAATTTTCTAGGCAATATTTATTGAGCACTTACTACATGCCAAGCACTTTTGTGGATTATTTTGTCTGATTTTCATAACAACACTTTTAGAAAGTATATATATTTTTTCACTTTCTAGGTGTGGGATTTGTGGCACAATCAGGGGTGGCAGAGCCACATTCGAAAATGACATTCTGGTTCTTAACCACTGCTCCTTGCAGTCTGGATGTGAAAATGCACCACACACATTCCCTCAGCTGTAAACTATCCATTGGAGTCAGTTTTAAATGGAATCTGTCCTCAGGGGATGATTGCAGATAGCCCAAGTTTTCTTGGTTACAAGAGAAAAAAAGGCTCCTGGCGCTCAACCCGATTTTGTGATTTGTCATGTGTGTAAATGATAAGAATCTACTAGATTTCCTTTTAGAGCATATTTGTTCCATTAACATTATCATTCTTGCCTGCTTTATGTTTGAAAGTCATTCACATCCTGTTGTAAGCTTTCATCTTACTTGCCTCAAATGAAATTGTCCTCAGAGAAGTAAAGCATTTGGAAGCAATGAGCTTTAGCGAATTGTCTGGGCATCTGGGAATATCAAACCTTCTTGAAGTATTCTCATTGCCCATGGGATATGAGAGCCCAAAATGCATCGCACCCTTTACAAGGCAGTCTCTCTTTTGCTAAGCAGAACCGAGATCTGCTCCACGAACACTTCCTTGACTCAAGCTTTCCCCACTGGTGCTCTATTTGTGGTTCTGAAACCTCCTCTTTCAGAAGCAGAAAGACGCCCGTGGTTCCAAGGTGAGGTGCCAAGTACCCACTGCTATGCGCTTGAACACATGGAGTTGAATTTCAGGAATATCTGCTAGAAAAGAAGAACGGGACCTCATGCAGAGAGAAAAAGTCTCCCAAGTGGAGTTGGCTCTCTGGAAAACAACTGGATATGGTATTGGTCTTTATTACCGTTTCCACAGACTGAAAAAATTGTTTATAAAACAAAGGCAGCATACAATTTGGTATGGTAACATTTTTTAGAACTTTGTTTTTGCAGAGCGGAAACCGGGGCCGATGTGGTCATGGTGGAAATTGAGCCAGTTCTGTTACCCCAAAGCACCTCTTCTAAAACACTAATCTGAGTAAGCCAGGCCTGACTTTGCCAGGAACAGCCAGCAAGGCTCTTCGGAGAGACTTCCGGGACAAAATGCTCCAAACAACCACAGCGAAGCCCCACACCATGCAGCAGCTCGCACGTGGCACACCCAGGCTCTGACGGCTCAGTTTTAGGAGTGGAAGAAAACCTACCGGTTCCCCTCCTTTCTTCCAATCCATTGAGAGTTAATCGCCGTTACTGTTTTCTGGACAATATCTTGGTAGACACGGTTCTCGCCTGTGCTCTACCGCTAAGACATCCTAGGCAAATGGAGACATCGCTCTTGTTTGCAGTTCTTCAGTTCTCAGTGAAGGATGCCAAGTGAAACATCCAAGTTTCCTGATCTATGCTTTAAGCCAGATCATGTGAACACTAAAGAACACCCATGTTTGCTAGAGTTGAGAAGTAACCAACTACTTTTTAATCACAGAGGAAGTGAGGTACAAAAGGGTCAGATTCATGGTGAGAAAGACCATGTAAGAGGAAATATATTAAAATTTGGGGGTTGGGAGAACTCCTCCTGGTTGTATCTTCGCTTTCCATGTGACTAGAATAATTTATTTTCCCTCCTCCTGTATGATGAAATTAAATTCAGTACTACAAGCAGAGAATTTTTGGGAAAGGACTTATATTTTGGAGGCTGCTATACCTTAGAAACTATTTAGATACTTTTTATACCCATATTTTCCTAGGAAAATGAAAAACTGATACTTCATTTGTCTGATTCATTTAGTGGCATGATGACTCAGGGCTGAGTAAGAATAGACAAGTCTCCTGCCCTCAGCAGCTTGCATATTATAAGGGGGGAAATAGAAAATAAACTTGTAAATTTAGAAATATATAATTTAATTTCTGACAGTGATAACGATTTAGGGAAAAACAAAACACTATATTAAGGTAAGGAGATAGAAGGTGAATAGACAAGGTAACAGAGAAGGCCTCTTGTAGGAGAAGATATTTAAGCAAAAGGACACAAAAAGTGAGCCATGCATTGTTCTAGAGGAAGGGCATTCCAGGCAAGGCCAGTGGCTCAAGCTGAGTATGGGAGGGAAAGCAGTGGTGGTTGAGATTGGAAAGGTAGATAGAAGCCAGGCCCATAGGTTCCTGTTTACCATGATAAGGACTTTAGATTTTATTTGAAGTGTCATGGGAAGCCTTTGGCAGACTTTGTTTATTGTTGACTTATTTTCTACTCAGTTTCAAAAAGAGGTAGAAAGAATTTCATCCATTTATTCAACAGTTAATTATTGAGTACTAACAGCTAGGTTCAGTGCAAAAAAAGTTGTGACCTCTGTAAACAAATGAGGGAATATGAAAATAACATGAACAATCAGAAAAAAGTAGACGGAGGAAAGCTCCTGAAGAGAAGAAAAATGCTACTACTAATAATAATGTAATAAGAACATGAATTATAAATATTAATGGGTATTTGCTGTGCACTTGGTACTATTTATGATTTATCTCACAATGACTCAGTGTCTTATGCACTATTATTGTTATTCCTCGAGGTCAGAAAAGCAAAATAATATCATGGGTCATAGAGTGAATAAGCCAAGAAGCCAGGATTCGAATCCAAGTTTACCAACTCAGAGGAAGGAGCTAACAAGACAAACAATTGTGTTCTCCAATATTTCCTGGAAATAACAGTGATCCTGAATTTAGGTAACTCAATATGGATAGCTGCTGCTTGTGGGAATAACATATTTTATCTACTGGATGTGGACCAGATTGGTTTCAGCTATATATTCTAAAACAAGTATGGCATTACAAAGATGAGTATTGAGCTATTTAAAAAACAATTCCAAAACACTGTAAGGAAAACAGCCCCCAAACTGTTATTTTTCCTTTATGCAACATGTTATAATCTGTAATAATTTTGTCCATTTGTTCATTCCTCATTTTTTCCTTTCCCCCACACTGCATCATAGTTGCCATCAGGGCAAAATCCAAGTCTCTGTGTTCACGTTGTATCTCCAGAGCCTAGCACAGTGCCTCAAACACAGGAGGGACTCAACTAATATTTGTTGAATGAATGAATGAATCAAATCTCATTCCATCTCTTTGCAAGGCCTCCTTTACTGTTGTGGACCACTGCAGACAGCATGCAGAGATGGCAGAGAGTATAATAAACATCTGAAGTATTTTCCAATTCAGGGCTGATCCATGCTGATCCTTTATTTAATTAAATCTTTCACTTGTGAATGAATCATTTCTTCCATTAATTAAAATAGGATACACATATGTCTCTGTAAAGTATGTGTCAAAAGAAAGCATTCCACCTAAAATATACAGGGGGCACTGACCACCATGGCGCGCTATCCATCATAATCTGCTAAAAGATCGGCTCTGAAATTAGAACTAGCACAATCATCTCTTATGCCCTCAAAAATGTTAGTTGCAGCTTCTCAACCAATCTGTCAGCTCCTGTGTTAACATAAGGAGAAACGCCTAGAATCCTTTATTTTGGAGGGCAGAGCGTGTGGGACCTGCACTCCAGGAATGCCATCGTCTCCGATACATGCTGGGAGCCTGCACTCTCTGGCGACTTGAATCTTGACTGCTAGAGCTGGAAGGCAGCCGGGATCGCACTGCTGCAAGACTCAGCGCTTGCTCCTTCGAGTCCTCCAGAAGTCAAAGTGATAGCAGCAAAGACTGATGGTGCTGTTGGAGTGACAAGATCAAGTTTGTGTTCCATTCACCTTACGGTCTTTCCCGGAAGCAATGGGATGCAAACATCTTCGCAGTCTTTAGCCCCGGGAAACTGTGTGTATCTAGCCATCTTTCACAGTATTTTGCCTCAGTGTAAACTATGCACTGCCCAAACTCCAAAGGCCTCAGTTAGTACCTTAACATGTTTAAAATCGCCACGGGGAATTCTC
The DNA here is from genome assembly GCA_963575035.1 of Avahi laniger. NCBI lineage: Eukaryota > Metazoa > Chordata > Mammalia > Primates > Indriidae > Avahi > Avahi laniger. The sequence continues at coordinate 25,158 of CAUYSK010054249.1, forward strand.
CAGGCAAGATGAAAAGGGAGGAGGGATAAAGGCATGGAGTGACTTAGCTTCAAGTGCCTCAGGTCCTTTAAGACAAGTTTTAAACATCCTGCAAGATTTCGAATGCAGCAATTTCTGAAAATGTAAGAAATTGTAAAGGCTATTCATTCTCTTAGTGAAGTGTTGGGCTCCGTAGGAACGGGAATGAGAAACTCTCCCCTTGCATATTCAGGAGGTTGTTTCAGAGGACGCTAAGTGATTGCTAAACCAGTTGTGACAATTGAATGTCTTTTATTACTATACTTTTATGATGAATACTGACTGCTCTTTTATTTTTCCTTGTAATGAATCCTGCAAGGTAGGCACAAGAACAATGAAGGAATGAATGATAGGGACTTTTGAGATCACTGGGGCCATTTCCAGTGGTGCAATGGAGGCTCTGAAAAGTAAGGTGACTTGTCCCAGGCCACGTGGCAGAGTACGGCAGAGCCAGGACTGCCAGCTCTGTCTGCTGTCTCAGACTTCTGGGCTCTTTCCCCTGGAAAGATGTATGATGTATTCCCCCAGCACAATGCTAGGTCCACGGCCAGTGGATTGATTAATGTGTGGATTCCAGCAGAGTAATAGATTCAAAATTACTTGATGAAATCAGTACACAGAAAAAATCAATAGCTTTTCTTAGACTTCAAGTCCAAGTTGTTTGGATTATGACTGAGGGCTCAGTCACTGTTATTTTTATTTATATTTCTTGGTACTTTTCTCTTTCCTTCAATACTTACCTAATATTCATTGGCTATTTTTCTGGGTCAAGATATATACTTTTATCTGTACACACAGATGTATAACTGAAAATCAGAGGTACGTGTGTAGGAGATTTAACATGTAGTAGAGATGGACAAGAACATTGGAGAATTAATTGTGCATGTGGTATAGTGATTAAGAGCATAAATTCTTGAGTGAAGTTGCCCTGGGTCCAAATGTCATCTTTGACACTTGAAAACGTGTAGTCTAACATCACTGATCTTGGGCTTTTTAAATCACTGAGCCTCAGTTTTCTCCTCCGTAAAATAGGAATGAGAGTACCTACTTTATAGAATTGTTACAAGGATAAATTTAAAAATCTGAGGTTAGTCTTGGAGGCTTGGAGGTCCCATCTGTATGTATAATTTAATGACATATACACATATGCAAGCAACAATATTAGAACATGAGCAATGAAAGAATATGCTTTACATCGATGGAAGGTTTTCGAGAGAACATCCTTGTGTTCTGTGATGATGCCATTTCTTTCTCTCTTTGCCCACCCCATGCCATCCCAGTTTAAGTGCTGCTGTTCCTTGTCTGTGCATTTGCGATAGCCTCCTCTCTGCTCTCCTTCCTCTTTCTCTTTTCTCTACCTCCAATCTGGTTCTTCTTGAGTAACATTTTAAAAGCACATACTTGTCTATATAGTCTCTGGCTTACAGTAAGTCCCATGGCTTATAGGATAAAGCAGTACAATCTGGTCTCAACCCACTACCATACAGCCTCGTTTCTACCAGCACCGTCTGCACACCCTGTGTTCTTACCAAACACAACTGCTCACCGCTCCCCCAGCACCTCACGTTCTTACACATCTCTGTGCCTTTGCTCATGACGTGCTCTCGGCCTGAAATCTTCTTTCCCCACTTCATCACCTACTAAATTCCTAGTCATCCATCAAGGCCCAGCTACAATTTCACCTCTTCAATTATGTCTTTTCCTTATTCCACTCCCCTCCTGGAAAAATTAATTAGCTCCTTGCTCTGTGCTTTGATGCTGCTTTGTTCTTATCTCACAAGTAGCATTTATCATGTTAAATTATATATTGTTGTATTTGTGTCTGTTCCCAGCTACACCTAGTTTAGCGAACGTTCAAAGCCATTCCTTCTTTCCATGCCTATGGCTCTTTTTCCCACTGAGTTCAAATACTGCCTAGAATTATTTTTAACCAGCACTCTGGGCAGCCCCTCTGAATCCATCAGAGTCGATACGAGAGTGAGACATATTTACCAATCTGTAGCTAACCTGTGAGGGCCATGAGTTCAGGGCCCATGTCTTATTTTACTCTCTATTTCTTGCACCTGATGAATGCTATGCCTAGTATTTAAGAAATATTTGTTAAGTACGCGAATGGCAAAGTATGACAACATTGAACCACTAAATGTAAACTCTGAGGAACAATTCTGGATGCTGAGAGTATTGAGTCAGAGACCTAGACTGTAAATACTTGGCACCATACTTCATATCCTAGACTCTGGGATATGGAAATATAAATCCTGGTGGAAAGAGGAGCTCAGGTTTGGGAAATTGTTGCAAAGTACTTGTCCTAGTCTGTGTGGGCTGCTATTACAAAATACCATAAACTGTGTGGCTTATACATTTTTTTCCTCACAGTTCTGGAGGCTGGGAGGGCCAAGATCAACGCACTGGCAGATTCACTGTCTGGTGAGGGCCTGCTTCCTGAAGGGTCAAATTAGCTCCCTTGGCCTCTTTTTGTAAGGGCACTAATCTCAAAGGTCCCACCTCCAAACACCACTCCTTGGGGGTTAGGATTTCAACATGCAAATTTTGGGGAATACAAACATTCATATCATAACAATACTTAAAAGTGTTTTATACACATACACACACACATACACAGACATACACACACAGATTTGCTTGGTAGAAAATAAACTTCCCATATACAAGAAACTTTTAAAATTATATGGAATTTATCAGACATGTAGAATTTTTATCTTCTTTGCCAGATATTTCTAAATAAGTCTTTATACCTAGGGGATTTCTCACATTTTTTTAAATTATGGCAAAATATATCATAAAATTTACCACCTTAATCTTTTTTTTTTTTTTCAGACAGAGTCTTGCTCTGTCACGCGGGCTAGAGTGTAGTGACATCATCATAGCTCACTGCAACCTCAAACTCATGGACTCAGGCGATCCTCCTGCCTCAGCCTCCTGAGTAGCTGGGACTACAGGTGCACTCCATGATGCCTGGCTAATTGTTCTATTTTTAGTAAAGATGGGGTCCCACTCTTGTTCAGGCTGGTCTCGAACTCCTGAGCTCAAGCAATTCTCCCCACTCAGCCTCACAGAGTGTTAGGATTATAGGAATGAGCCACTGCGCCTGGCCTAGAGTTATTTTTTTACATACGGTGTTAAGTAAGGATATAACTTTATTCTTTTGCATGTGGATATCTAGTTTTCCTAGCACTGTTTGTTGAAAAGACTGTCCTTTCACCATTGAATGGTCTTGGCCTTCCTGTCAAAACTCCTTTAACCATATACGCAAGAGTATTGCTAAGCTCTCTATTGTATTCCATTGGTCTATAGTTCTGTCTTTATTCCAGTACCTCACTGTTTTGATTATTGTAGCTTTGTAGCAAGTTTTGAAATCAGGAAATGTGAGTCCTCCAGATTTGTTCTTCTTTTCCAAGATTGTTTTGGCTATTTGGAGTCCTATGAGATTCCATATGAATATTTAGGATGGATTTTTCTATTTCTGCAAAAATCATCATTGGGATTTTGATAGGGATTGTGTAGAATCTGCAAATTGCTTTGGGTAGTATTGATATCTTAACAATATTAAGTTTTCTAATACATAAACATGAGATGTGTTTCCACTCATTTATGTCTTCTTTAATTTCTTTCAGCAAGTTTTATGGTTTTCATTGTACAAATCCTTCACTTCCTTGGTTAAGTTAATACCTAAGTATTTTATTCTTTGATGCTATTGTAAATAGAATTGTTTTCTTAATTTCATTTTCAGCTTATTCATTGGTAGGATATCAAAATGCATCTGATTTTTGTGAGTTGACTTTGTATTAGCTACTATGCTGAATTCATTCATTAGTTTTAACATTTTTTGTGGAATCTGTAGAGTTTTCTACACATAAGATCATATCATCAACCAATAGAGATAAAGAGATAATTTTACTTCTTTCTTTCTAATTTGTATGCCTTTTTTTCTTCCTCGCCTAATTGCTGTGGTTGGAACATCCAGTACTATGTTGAATGAAGTGGTGAAAGCAGGCATTCTTATGGGAAAAGCTTTCAGTCTTTTACCATTGAGTGCGATATTTGCTGTGGTTTTTTCATATATGGCTTTTATTATGTTGAAGTATTAACAGTTTCATTCTATTCCTAGTTTGTTGAATGTTTTTATCATGAATGGGTATTGAATTTTGTCAAATGCTTTTTCTGCAACAATTGAGATACTCATGTTTTTTTTCTTTAATTCTATTAGTGTGGTGTATTGCATTGATTGGTTTTCATGTGTTGAGCTATCTTTCTATTCCAGGAATAAATCCCACTTGCCATGGTGTTCAATTCTTTCATTATGCTGCTGAATTTGGTTTGCAAGTATTTTGTTGAGGATTTTTGCATCAATGTTCATAAAGGATATTGGTTCTTAGTTTTCTTTTCTTACAGCATCTTTCATTATGGTATTGGGTGATGCTGGCCTCACAGAATGAGTTGGGAAATGGTCCCTCCTCTTCAAATTTTTGAAAAAATTTGTTAAGGATTGATGTTAAGTCCTCTTTAAATGTTTGGTAGAATTCACCAGTGAAGCCATCAGGTTGAGGGATTTTCTTTTTTTGGAGATTTTTGAATACTGATTCAATCTCCTTTTTAGTTATAGGTATATTCAGATTTTTGATATCTTCATGATTTCGTCCTGGTAGGTTTTGTGATCCTAGAAATTTGCCCATTTCATCTAGGTTATCTAGTTTGTTGGTGTACATAGTATTAAAATCCATTTTATTTCTGTAGAATTAGTAGTAATGTCCTACTTTCATTTCTGATTTTAGTAATTTGAGTCTTCTCTCCTTTTTTCCCTAGTCTGTCTAGCTAAAGGTTTGTCAATTTTGTTGGTTTTTTTTTTTCAAAGAACCAACTTGTGGTTGCATTGATTTTTTCCTATAGTTTTTCTATATTTTGTTTATTTCTGCTCTAATCTTTATTATTTCCTCACTCTGCTAGCTTTCTGTTGTTTTTATGATTCCTTAATTTGTAAAGTTAGGTTGTTTATTTGAAATCTTTTTTCATTTTAGATGCGAGTATTTATATTAGGTTATTAAGTATGAGATGTTCAATTTCCTTAAGTACTAAGTTTGACTGCTGATATCTCTGACATTTCACTTTGACACTTCTTGTTTTATTTTTATTGTGAAGATACATCCTCATTCTTTCAAATGCATGGTTTGGCTTGTGATTATCTTTCAAATTTTTTTAAAGTAATTTTTGTGAAACCACACATAAGTCAAAAATTCATGTTATTTTCGAATATGAGTTTCGTGGTGGAACCAATGCAGCGCAGACTGCTCGAAATGTCAATGAAGTGTTTGGGAAGGATGTGGCTAATGGATGCACAGTATGTTGATGGTTTGAGAAGTTCCATTCTGGTGATTTTAATCTTGAAAATGAGCCATGTGGGTGACCTGAGACCAAAGTGGATAATGATGAGCTGAAAGCTGTAGTGGAAGCGAATTCATCCCAACCTACACGTGAAATAGATTCTTTTTGACAATCACAAGTGTTCAGCACGATAGTTGGATAAAGACGAAGTATTGAAACACAGTCCAAAACTGAATATTCATCAAAAAAAGCTAATGGTGTCTGTTTGGTGGTCCAGTGCTGGTATTATACACTTTAGCCTCTTGAAACCTGGTCAGTTGATGACAGCAGTTGTCCACTGCAACCAATTGGATGAAATGATGAGGATGCTTAAGATTAAGCAGCCCAGATTGGTCAATAGAGACAGGCCGATCTTGCAAGTCAACACTTGACCACATGTAGCACAAACAATGCTGCTCAAACTACAGAGGCTGGACTTGGAAACTCTCTGTCATCCACTGTATTCACCAGACCTTGAACCAACTGATTACCACTTCTTCCAGGCTTTGGGCCACTTCTTGCAAGGAAAAACATTCAATTCTCAACAAGCTGTGGAAAACAATTTCATTGCCACTTGCTCTCCAGGCTTCTTCGCTGCTGGCATAAACAAGCTACTGTTAAGACGGCATAACTATTTAGGTGCATACTTTCATTAATTGTACTGCTTCTTGTTTGAGATACAATAAACTACACTTTTGATTCAAAATTGGACATTTCCTATTTAATAACTTAAATAACTACTTCAAAACTCAGTGGCTTAAACAATAAACATTTATTTTCATGATCAAAGATTTGCTGATCAACTGTAATTTGGCCGAGTTTGGCTGAGCTCAGCTGGGAGGTTCTCTATTTATATTTGCCCCCTATTTGTTTATTTTGTGGTCGGCTAAAGAGACAGTAGCTACCCACGTGCATCTCAAGGCAGGTCACCAGTGCACAAGATTGAAGCTAAACCAAGCAAGCACACTTAAAACTTATGTCATGTCCACAAACATTTTATTGGTCAAAGCAAATTGCATGGTTGCATCCAACGTCAATAGGGAAGGCCCATGGTGGGAGGAGAAGGGGAGCAATTATTTGCTGAATAATAATACGGGGTATCACACAGTCCTTTACTTGTTTACTTGAAAGTCTAGGAAACTTAATCCTTTTCATTCATGCAGGTATTATTTCATTTCTTCTCCTGTGCAAAGACATAAAATTCCAAAACTGCTACTATAGATCTCAGCCCTTCTAGCCCTTATGCAATTCTATGTTGAGTATTAAAATACTGGCTATTGAACTCTTGAGAATGGTACCATTGTTGGCAGATCTCAAATCTACACTATTCTCCACTTGATTCCCTACCAAGTTCATAAAGGTGTTTATATTTTTAAAAAACCCTACAATAAAATTTTGATTTCCTCAAGAGCAATGCATTTTCAGAAACCCAGAAGTTTTTGTGAACTTTTTATAAAGAATCATAGAATAAGGTTATACAGTTTTAGAGCAGCCTTACGAGGGCACTTAGTTCAACCTTCTCATTTAACAGATGAGGAAACAAATAGTTTCAGTTTCACACTTTCAGTTATCATGTACAATGGGATACTTTTTTTTCTCTCATGTAAAAAAAGCAATGAGGAAAAAAACCTGGAGTGACCTTTCCATGTCTTGTGACAACTGTAATCCCGCAACAGAAACCTCTGTTCAGTTTATTTTATGAGAATCCTCATCTGACCTGTTAACTTCATCATTCCAACCAGTTTCCCCGATTGCCTATGAAAAACAAAAATTAAGTCTTTCCATTTTTCCTTATAATCATGGGGATTTTATAACAGCATCTCTGCTTTTAGAGCAAGCAGAATAAACTGAGAGACATTTGATCGCCTCCTCCAGTGTCCTGAGGACAATCCAGGACTGTTTTCCACAGGGAAGACAGAAAGAGAGGCATGAAGCCTCATTTTCCAGAAAAAGAAGTATGAGCATCTTTCCAGGCCAAAAACTTTTTAATATTTAGGTAATATTTTCCCCTATTAGAACTATAGAGTTAGAATGGAGAGTATGCTGGGAGTGAGAGTGGGAGCAAGGATTGGAAAAATCTAATGTAAAAAGTATAATTCATTAAATCAACACCTACTGAATACCTCCTATGTGCCAGGCACTGAGGTTATGATGTGAACAAGACAGAAAAAGCCACTGTGCTTGTGGTGCTTCCAGTCTAGCCTGGACACGTAACTAAAGTGCTCTCAAAGCAAGAGCGTGGGTGTCCCGGCGGTGTGTAATGTGGGATCTAACCTGGTGCACATGGAAGGCGAGGGCAGAGAGCTTTCAGAGAGCAGAGCACGTGCAAGGGCCTAACGGGGCTGAGAAAGGCCAAGAAGCCAAAGCCGAGCACAAGAGGAGGAGACTAATATGAGGCCAGATGGGTGGTCAGGGCCCAGACTGTGAGAGGAGACTTACAAGATGAGGGTAGAGTTTTGGACTTTACCCTTTACTCTAGTGAAGTCCAAAGGGATGATGAGAAGACATTAAAGGCTCTGACGCAGGGGAAGAAGATACAATAATTGGATTTGCATTTTAAAAGGAACACTTTGGCTGTACTGTCAAGAATAAATTAGAGAGAAGGAAAAGCAAAAATTGGGGGAATCTAAGAGAATTACACAGAGAACAAAATAAGTATCTGGCTGGTGAATCCAGTATTCAGCCTAGGTTAGCTATAAATTATGCAGAGAAGACGGCTGGGGCGAGTGTTGGTATTTGTGTGTGTGAATGTTCATATGGTAAACAAAGCATATTAAAAGTCTTCTCTTAAAAAATGAAAAAAAATAAAGTCTTCTCTTTGTTATTATATATATTTTAAGGTATAAAACATGATGTTTTGATATACATAGTGAAATGATTGCTATAGTTAAGCAAATTAATACATCCATTTCCTCACATAGCTACCTTTTTTGTGGGCAGGGGGTCGTGAGAGCACCTGAGATCTACTCTCTTAGTAAATTGCTGGTGTACAATATACAGTATCATTAACTCTAGTTCTCATGCTGCATATCAGCTCCCTAGACTGATCCTACATAACTGCACGTTTGTACCCTTTGACCTGTATCTCCCCGTTTCCTCCTGCTCTCTCTCCACCCCCCGTAACCACCATTCTAGTCTCTGTTTCTGCGCAGGTGACTCTTTTAGATTCCATGTGTAAGTGACATTGTGCCACATTTTTCTTTCTGTGTCTGGCTTGCTCTGCTCATGTCCTCCAGATTCAGCCATGTCGCAAATGGCCGGATCTCTGAAGGGCCTTCCTATCCCTAAACTCACCCACGACGTCCAGATAGCCCAGGTCTAGAGTGACTCCTTCGGAGTTTGAGAATGTCTCTAGGACAGGCTGGTTAAAAACAAAATGGCTTTAGAGGCAAAGCTGGAAAATTGGACACATACATTGAGCTCTTTCTTCCTAAAACCCCCTAACAAGAAAACAAAGAGAATGAGAAAGGAGAAAACAGCAAAACCCTGGAAGTTGAAGTGGGCAAGACTGGCAGCTGGTCTGCTGGACCCAATAAAGCCGCACACCGAGACTGCCGTGGGGAAACTCCAAAAGTGACCTGGTTTACATTCAGAGCAGTGAAGAAGCTCAGGGACTGGTGGTACTTGGTACCTCTAGAGGTGAAAGTGAAGGTGGGGCTGAAATAAGAGAGTTTGGGGAAAGGGTTTTAGAAGCAGTTAGGTCCTCACCCCCTCTCCCATGCCATGTAGCCATGTGACTCCTTCTCCACTGGAGCAAATGGTAGGAAGGATTTATCTTCCAGAGACAGTAACCAAGGGATTTCTGAACTGGAGATGCCAGGGAGGGCTGAGGTATAGGAGGTTGCTGTACTGAAAATAGAGGGATTAAAGGAACATTAATGGGCTGACCAAATATTTGGGTCCCAGTGTTCTTCCCATGCTCAGTGCCCAGAACACAGCTGCCAGGCATACACTCTTCAAGTAGGCGATGGAAGAGTCTTCTCTGGGCATCTGACCAACCCGAGAGGAAACGCCTAAATTGAGGGTTCCCTAGAAGACAGTCAAGTCATGTTACCCTCGGTACCAGGCTAGAGCAGGTCAGAGGGCTCTGGGCAGGATCTCAACAAGATGGAATCAATAGCAACTAATGTGTTTGGCTATAGTGAGAGACTGACACACCTGGGGCAGAATTTGAGTTAGATTAGTACGTTAAAAAACCAACCAAGTGAAAAACAAGCCAATTATTCACTCCAGGTGGGGAAAATATCATGCAGGAAAGAAAAAGTATTCTTGGTATTCCACATGACTTAGCCATTTACAGCATTTGCATAGTCATGGTGGTGTAAACATTAAATATTGATTTAAACAAATCATAATACAATATTGGGCAGATGAAATACTAGAAGTGTGTGTGTGTGTGTGTGTGTGTGTGTGTGTGTGTGTGTGTATGTGTTTGTAGTAGAGGTGGATTGGGACCTACCGAGAGCCAAATCCTAATTTTCTATGTTGGAAAGCCAACAGATAATGTCTATAATTAAAAGATCATGTAGCAACATCAAAGTATTATTTGGAAATTTAGAGTTAAGTATTAACAGAATCAGAGGAGTTGAAAGAGGTTGCATTAGAGAGTATGCAGCGGGGGCACTACCTGGCTGGTATACTATTTTCATAATATGCCTTGGAAAACTATTGGCTCTTTTGTAAGTGTGCATATAAGGTGTTAATGAAAATAAGCATTACATTTAAAAAGAAAAAAAAGTAGTTATGTTACCAGGGCCATATATCCCATTATTGGATTTTTTTTTTGTACTCCCTTTTGCGTGCTACCACAGTACCAAGGGCACACAGCTGTTGCTTTACCTGGTGTTATGGGTTCGATTGTGTCCCTCAGACGATGTTGAAGACCTAACCCAAAGTACTTCAGAATGTGACCTTATCTCGTGACAGTGTCTTTACGGAGGTAATCAAGTTAAAGTGAAGTCATTAGGGTGGGCCCTGGTCCAATAGGACTGGTGTCCTTATAAAAAGAGGACATTTGGACACAGAGGCAGACACACGCAGGGAGAACGCCATGGGGACACAAAGGCAGAGATCAGGGTGATGCGTTTACAAATCAAGAAATATCACAAATTGTCAGCAAACCACAGAAGCTAAGAGAGAGGCAAGGAACAGACTGTCCCTCACAGCCCTCAGAAGGAACTGACCCTGCCGACACCTTGGTCTTGGATTCTAGCCTCTGGAGCTGTGAGACAGCACATCTCTCTGGTCTAAGCCACCCAGTCTGTGGCACTTTCTGACGGCAGCTCTAGCAAACTAGCAATACCCACAGTTTGTGGTGGCTCAGTTTCGTGAACTTCATAAAGGAAGGAACTATCTCTAAATCTTCCTCTGAAGGGACAAGGAAAGGAACAGAGGAAGGAAAAGAGGGAGGGAAGGAAGAAAAGGCGTGGACCAAAATGTGCTTATGCCTACCTTGACCCCAGCTGGAAAAATCTGCCTTTAAGCAAAAGGAGTTATACTTCTGTATTTAATTCTTTTATAATCAGATTATATTTATGTATAATATTAGCAGTTGAAAAATAAGTAAACACATATACATACCAAAGAAAAAGAGAAAAGAAAATTCTTCCTCAATCCTCGCAAATTTCCAAATGGAAGAGTAACCGATTGGTATGTTGAGATTAATATAAGATTAATAAAGGATATTGAAGCCAATAAAGGATTACAAATATTGTATTTTAATTTGTTTGCTCTGACTTTTCTTTCCTAACCAAGTAAGATGATTGCTTTGGGGCAGGCCCGGCTCTCTCTTACTTCCTTGGAACTCACAGAGTTAGGCAGACATGGACGGAGGGCGTCCTTCCTGGATTTGCTTGGGAACATTTAGAAAATGTTCCAAAGATTGGCCCTAGATGGATGGAGACAGTAAGGTAACAGCCAGCACTTCCACTTAGTTGTCCAGGCTCCAGTACATGATACATAAACCACACGCAGCCTCGCTGTGGTTCAGAAGGTTAAAAGTTATTAACTGAAATCAATTGAAATAAAAAGAGCCACATCTGCCTCGGTACACAATTCTCTTCTCCAGACGGCTTTGGCCTGCACCGCAGGGGGAACACACACACACACACACACACACAAACACACACACACACACACACACACACACACACACGCGCGCGCACACATTCTCACTCAGTAACCCTGGGGGAGAGCAGAGGCAGCTGCAGAAGCCAAAAACCTCCCCAGTCCTAATTAAACCCTCAAAGTTTCCAGGCAACACAGCCAAGGAAAAAATCATTTCCAAGCCGAAGACCCCCAGCCCCCAGCCCCAGCAAAGGAAACGGGTCGTTTGGTTTAATCAGCCCATGTGCACATTCTGTCTCCCCAGGTTGCCAAGACGGGTCTGTACCTAGCAGAGGTATTTGTGTAATCAAAGCTTCTGGAACTTTCCCTGCCAAGGCTACCAATGTGAATAGGCTCCTGAGGTAAAAATGTTCTCCCCGCTGGGGACGGCGCCCTTGAAGTCTACATCAAAATCAAGCCGGGGTCACAGCTGTTGCGGCACCCCACAGTGGAAAACTTGCAAGAAATCCCAGCCTGAACTACTGCTTTGCCTCAGGTCTGCAGGAAACAGGCCCCAGTTGCCTGAGAGAAGGGGGAATAGAGAGAGGGAGAATGATTATGCTTTCAAAAAAGCCAACCCTTCTAACTAGTCCTCTGGGGCAGGAAGACAAAGCCACTGCAGAACCTTGTCCCTTCACCAAGGCACCCTACTCCCACCCAAGTCACCCTCATCTGGCTAACGTGAGCCGTGAGCTGGGGGTCCCCGCAGGTTGGCCAAGAGCCACTAGGTGGCAGCAGATTAACTCTTCAAATGCCAGAATGGGCTGGGAGCAGTCGGGAGTTGAGTGTGCAGACTTTGCATCTGGTCACTTCCTTCAAAGGAAAAAAAAAATAAATCATTTTTTCTGTACCTTAAAGATCTTTGTCTTGCAGGGTAGATGTTGGAGAAAAATCTATGAGAGGAAGATTGCTTCTGGTCACCCATTTTTATGGTGGCTTGAATCAGGGTAATATGCAATTAATTGTGTATGCTCCAAGTTTCATGACTTTGATTTGGTTTACACTTGGTGCAAGGAACTAAAAAATACTTTAAGAAATTTATGCTCACATTCAAATTCACTCCAACAAATCCCGAATACAATAATGAATGAATGCATTCCATCTTCCAGGGACAGGGCTAACGGTCAACTAGATGGCCAGGACCACAGCCCTCTAGGAGTTAGCAAGGAAGACAGGTGTTGAAAACAAACAGCATTCTTGTGGTTGACCGCCTTGGATGAGTGAAGGAATCCGGACTTAAATTTGCTACGAATAAAAGGGAAAGCCGATCATTTACATTAAGCTTCTGTGATATGGGAAGCCTTATGTTTCCAGGGTGAGCGATGGCCAAAAGTATGGGAGCCACCAGGAGGAAACTTTGCCAGCTTTACTCTCTTTAGAGGCTAAAAATGTTTGCTGTTCAGATGACAAAGAAAACAAATCTTTCTCCTGGGTATTTTAGCCTCTGCAAAACACCCCCTCATTCTGCCTATTAAACCTCTGCCACAAATATAAAAATGATGTGGTGTTGATTGGAGTAGGGGGCCAGAAATGTGAAACTGATTTACTTTAGAAAGGGGAGAGAGAGCTACCAGTCACAGGAGGAATAAATCCAGAAATGAGGGCAGGGAGCTGGGGTGAAAAGACAAGTGTTCTTGTAGTTGGGCTTAAGAGAGTTTGGGTGGAATATGGAAAGGGAGAGGAAAGAAATTAGGTGGAAGGAGTCATAAATGTGTGATATATATATATCTTGAGAGAGAGGGGAGGCAATTCTAGGATGTTTTGCTGTGCATTTGGGATTCCCTCTGATGTGCTTCAAGAGAGTTCAGTAAAGATTAAAATTGCCCTACAATTATTTTTATTTCTTGGACTGGAAGTCTGCCTAAGACACAAGCAAGCACCATTGGTAGAACCAACCCTCTTCCCTTTCCTGTCTGTCTAGCTGGTAAGGCAGTACTCAGATCATTTTTTTTTATTTCATAATATTACGGGGGTACAAATGTTTAGGTTACATATATTGCCCTTACCCCACCCGAGTCAGAGCTTCAAGCGTGTCCATCCCCCAGACGGTGCACACTGCACCCATTGTAGATCACGGTTTCTTTCAGGAAAAGCTACTCCAGGATCTCCAGTAGGTTACACAAAATGTAATTATTATGCTAACCACAATATGTAATTTCTTTCTTAATATGTAGCCTCAGACTTTAAATTTTATTCTACAAGTTCACCAAAAAGACAGGAAGCATCACAGTAAGACAACTCTGATCATCAAGAGATTTGGGATGGTGGTGCCATACTGTTTTCTTGTGTCATCCCCCATACTTCTGCTGAGTACGTGGTAAGGCTAATAAGCAGCTGATGGAATTGGGGCTCATCATGGCCTACTAGCCCAGTTTCTTAATTGGGACATGAACTGTTATATGACTTCACTCCTGGGGTCCTGACAATCCCAGCTGCCAGCCAGTTCCTGCTTCCGTGCTTTTATGCATACTTTTCCCTCTGATGGACTCTCCTTACCCTTAACCACCTCTTTAGCACCCGACCACTTCTGGTTTGCTTAGAAAATTCCTACTCTCTTTAGAGAAATGTCCTGGCCTCTGTGAAACCTGCCCTGACCACTCATCCTCACCCTTTTGTACATAACTCGCCCCCTTAGTATAGCAATATTGTTTTCCTATCTATCTTCCTAACCACAGCGAAGACACAAATGATCTTTGTGTTTTGGTGCCTAACATGGTGCCTGACACACAGGTGATGCTCAACCTATGACTGGACAGAGAGCTGTCATATAGCTGATCATTCCATGTTGAAGAAGCTCAGCTTTTGAAAAGCCATTACTTTCTAAGCACTTAACCTAGAATTCAAACTAAAGTAGATGCTAGGGAATTCAATCAATTACTGATCCTTCCAGTTATAATCTATATTTCCCATTCTTTAACTAGCAGTCTCAGAAGAAAGCTCACTCCGATTCATAGAACATGAAGGAAAATATCTCAATACGATGACTTTCTGATCATTAGAGCTACAGGAATATATTTCCCAAAGCCTCCAATCATAGAAGCTTCCGTGCCTATACTTCTGTTTCTGCCATGAATTATTCTTTAAATATTTTTTTAAATATAAAAGTATTCCATGCTCATTAAAGAAAATTTGCGAAATAGAGAAAAGCAGAAAATAACAAACTAGTTTTCAATCAGTCTCACTATGTAAATTTACATAGTGAGAATGTAACATTCTGGAGTATGAATTACTCTCTTACTTATGGAATTTAATAAAAACCAGATGACAGCTTGTGCTGTCTGCTAAAATCAGAGCCAGATTCCATGGACAATGCATAGGTGGATTTCATAGTCGGTTCCTGCAGCCACATGTAGGGAGCGCCTGTGGGCACACCTTGGCGAGCAGCGCTGGCTGGGGGGAGATGAGTTCCCGGAAAGGGTGAATTAGCACGGTTGGATGCCTTTGCATGATCCTTATGGAGCTGTGCACGGTGCCAACCCCTGAAGTCATGACAAGCCTCAGACCACAGTTTCCAGATTCCATTCATACAATTACTGGTCGACCCTCCAGGCTGCAGCGATGAACACGATGAACACGAGGCCCTTCCTAAAAATCAGAGGGCCTCTCCGACAGCCTCATGAGCTTCATTGCTTGTTTCCTTGACTGAACTTGCCTTGCACTTCCATAATACGTGAACTCTATCTATTCACAGCATCTGGTACGACACTCTTTCTTGGACCCTTAGCAGCAACCCCAGCACTATCACTTGGTAATATAATGGGACAAACAGCTCACCAGAATAGAAAAATCATGGCAGAAAGGTCAAACCTCATTCAAATAAATAAACAGATCAAGGCAGCTTTTATGCTGAGGAGAGCAGACCAGCAGGATGCTTTGCCAGGGAGCTGACGCTCCCTCATCTGCATGCAATGACCAGCCCGAGAAAAGCATACACTGACTTCTCCACACAATAAGGGATTTGGGTGTGTGTATATATTTTATTCAATGTAAAAAGTATTTCAGAGCTCAGAGTAATGAATCAGTGCTGTAACTAAACAAGGTTTCCCTATACCCGGTTCTGTGTGAGTTGTTGGGGACATAGTCCAGCTAGAGAGACAGCCACATACCTATGTAGGGGGAAAGGAATCTAATAATTACCACATGCCAGGCATTGTGGTAGGTGTTTTGTAAAACTAGCACATTTAATCTTTTCGACACAGTGTGAATTAGACAGTATTTCTTTTTATTTTACAAATGAAGAAACTGAGGCTCAGAGAGCTATTTACTTTCCTGACTCACACTGCCGAAATGTGTAACAAAAACTCAAAACCCACAGCCAAGTCAGTTTGACAGAGTGACAGCGAGAAGCGTTTTAGTGCAAATGGGCAGGGTTCGAGGTGCCTCGTTGCTGTCTGCTTTGCCTTGCTTTCTCATCAGCTATGGCTCAGGAGTGGCGCTGTCATCAGAGAGCTATCCAGGTCAACTGCGGCAGGGCCACACAGCCAGGTGGAACTATCCCTCTGCTTTGTAGAACTTCAGTTTTGGAAGAAACATTTAAATTTTCTCTGTCCTTTAAGCCAAGCTTCAGTCTTAACCTCCTCCTTCCCCAACAAGGCAAAAGAGGGAATCTTGGAATGAATTTGATCTGTAGACTCAGATAGACTTGTGCTACCTATCAGTTGTGTGGCTACCAGTCATGTCTTGATATTTTTGAGCTCTGATTTCTCATCCATGCAACGGGCACAATGGCCACCTCACAGGGTTGTGATTATGTATCTGTCTTTTTAGTGACAGGGTCTTGCTCTGTTACCTAGGTTGGAGTGCAGTGGTGCCATCACAGCTCACTGCAACTTTGAACTCCTGGGCTCAAGCGGACCTCTCACTTTAGCCTCTCAAGTAGCTAGGACTACAGGTGTGGACCACCATGCCTGGCTAATTTTTTTGAAAGCATTTTTTGTATAGGTAGAGTCTCACTACATTGCCCAGACTGGTCTCTTACTTTTGGCTCATCAAGTGATCCTCCCGCCTTGGCCTCCCCATGTGTTAGGGTTACAGGCATGAGCCACCACACCCAGACAATTATGTTTCTTGAGATATAAGAAGTGGTGGGTCAGATAGCACCTGGAACATTTTAATGCTCAATAAACGTTAGGTCGTGTCCTTCAGTGCTTTCCGAGCTCCACTAGCACAAACCTATATGCTCAGCACTGTTCTATGTCTTAAAATACTCTATTTTTCCTGTGTATATTAATTTCTACCCCTCTAATCCCTCCCACCCCAATCAGCATTAAGTTCTTTAAGGGAAAAGATCATGTCACATATTAGACAATTAACATACTAACACTGTTCAGAATGTGGGACCCATAGAAAACATATACCAAAAAACCAAGCAATTGCTTGATTGATTTTGTCTTGTTGATCAAGACATCACATTCTCACTGCTAAGTGACAAGCCAGCAGTGGTGTGCTGGAGCTGCCTCATACTGGCTTGCAAGAGCTGTGTTAAATTTTCGAGAAATTTGTAAGCTGGTTGTTAAAGTGTGGATAGCTTAAAATTTGCCATGATAGGAGTATTTACACCACAGAAATTGGCAAACATTACACATCAGAGCTTTGCTTTCTCCCCTCCCCACCTCCCAAACACATGCACAGAGCCAGTTGTGTGCTACATTTTGGTGTATCATAATTTGCTATTAAGCTTCCGATAATATTTAGCTTGATTTTACTATAGTAGAAGCCTGCAGTGTATCTTTAGACTCCCAATACTGATAACAAGATTTCTAGCCTTAGAATTGGAAATGTAAAGATTTCACTTTATTTAACTTCCTTTCCAAAGGAGAAGTCTCTTCTGTAAAGTTTTTGGTGATTGCCTATCTGGCCTCTATGAAACACTCAAGAGGGAGCTCATTTATTATCTTCTAAGACAGTCTTCTCATGGAGAGCTCGAAGGTTATTAAAAAACTCTTCTTCATAATGATCTGTTTCTGCCTTTCCTATAACTTCCCCCAATTGTTCTTGGATCTGCCTGTTTTTGTAGTAAAGCCCAATGTCTACACTCTCCAAGCAATAGCATTGAACATAGCTATTAGGCTGTTCTCAGAGTCCCTCTCTGGTAGGCTGCATGGCCTGTGTTTTCCAACTGTTAAGGCTCTCTTATCACTGTGGTTATCCAAGAACTGAACAAAATATTCTAGATTTAGCCAGTTCAGCACAGAAGTGAGACAACTGTTTTCTATATTTTTTCACAAGCATATTACACATTTAGTTTGTGGTATACTTTAGAAAAAAATGAATTTTTTTCATAGGCATTATTTTCAAGCTGAGCCAACTTACACAACTCATTTTATGAACTCAGCACTTTATATTTATGGTGGTTAAATGTCCTATATTTGTTACTGATGCATTATTGAGTACCAATTTTGATATATATTATATTTAATTAATTTTCTAGTTTTGTGGCCTCTTCCATAGGCCACATTATAAATAGATTTTCAAGACTATCTATGATATTTACAGATATTCAACCAGTTATGGTTTTATCTATTACTAGTATCTGATATAAATTTCTGAAACTTGGCCACAAGGATGCCATGAGAGGGTTTATCCTATAGTTTACTGAAATCAGACATGTTTCTATAATTCCTTAGATTTGTCGGTCTAGTCACTTAATCAAAAGTGGTAATGAATTTAATTTGGTATGCATTGTTTTTAGTGACCTCAGCCAGTTCCTTATAACCATTGACTTGTTTCCTCATTTGCTCGTAAACGTTGTATTTAGTAATTGAGTCTAGAATTTTGTCCTGAAAAAAAAAACTTACCAGTTAGTAGTTTCTGATGCTTTTTCCTGTGTGTTGAGATTCAGGATGACATTTTCTTTTGATATCTCTCCTGTATACTTTAATGTCACCTGGATTCCCAGTTACAGGAATTTTGCAAGTCCTAGTCATATCCTGTTAAATAATTTGTCTGGACTACACTGCTGTCCAGTGAAAAAGTCATGAAAACCACAAATGTGAGCCGCTCATGTCATTTAAAATTTGTTAATAGACACATTAAAAAAGTGAAATGGGTAAAATTAATCTTAATAATATATTTCAGTTAACTTAATATCTCCAAATTATTATCATTTCAACAATCAATATAAAAATTATTAATGAGATATTTTACGTTTTTTATACTAAGTCTTTGAAATCCAGTGTATGTTTTACACTTATAGTAAATCTTAATATGTACTAGCCACATTTCAAATGCTCAAAGCCACATGAACCTAGTGGTGAGACTTTACTCATTTCAAGTGCCTGTACTTATTATGATGATGAGGTTTTATTTTATCTTGTACTTCAATTCTATTTTCATGATATTTGTTATTCCCTTTTCTGCATGAAGGATTTGCTCATAGCCAAGCTCTTGCTAAACAGGGGTGGAGAGGCCTTGCTTTTTCTTTGTCTATTAATATTAATGAGGGTACCTTTTACAGTTAAACACCATAAAGAAAGCTCGTTAAGGGCAACAACATCCCCTAGCGTACAACTCTCCCTAGAACCACAAAATGGGTATGTTACGAAGGCCTGGGAGCTAATTCTCTCCAGATGTTTGCAAAGCAAGCAAGACCAAAAGGTGGAAACTGAAATTACTAAACACTTAATAAGGAACTGATGGAACCAAGGCCCCAGGGTTGGCTGAGCAATAAGTGAAACACAGAGACCCTGTTTGTTCAGAGGAACTTCAAAGCCCCCTATAAACTCCCAGGAAAGGTGAGAGGCAAAAAGACTACAGAGAATCCAGCATTCCCGCAAAGTCAAACTGGAGACTGACTTGAGATGCTTCCCTTGGTGCTTAAGAAGAAGACTTAGGGGCAGGTCTGGTGAGCAGATGTTTGACTTTTGTTTATGCCCATTACATACAGTATGTGCACGTCGGTTATAGGCATTTCCCTAGCTAGACCAAAGGGGACAAACCAATTAAACATTCAGTTTAAAAAACCTGAGAGAGAAAATGCTTTTTCTATACTAAATATTGCTGTACACCAAAACTATAAAATTGTTAATGAGACTAGCAGATCCAAATAAAACAAAATTGGTTATATTTATCTTCATTTTTCCTTCTTTCTCTCCCTTTAACAGTGGGACAAACATCATGGAGTTTTGGCTAAGATTATAATTAAAGAGGAAAGAAGATTGATTGATCAAATGTGGTATCAGCTGAAAGTCTGATAAGTTATCTCTTTGGTCACAGTCACCTGGCAGGAGAAAATATTCCAAGATCCAAACTTTCAGCTGTATTATTATTTTTTTTTTCTTTCTTTTTTTTTTTGTTCTCACCGCTAGTCACTGTGACCTGCCAGTTATGTACTGTTTGCCTTTTATATCTTTCTTTAGGGTAAACAATAAAACGATGGCAGCCATAAAGGAAGACAAGAAAAGTGATCAAAAGTGACCCATTTTCTAAGCTGCCACAGATGAAAGTGGAAAATAACTCTCATTAAATAGTTACCAACAGAGAGAAAAGCAGACAGCCCTGTGTTGTTAGAAACTGAGGAAAGATCCCATCTTTTTGGACTTAGATATACCAAGGTTGGATTCTCAGCCCAGTCACTTACAAGGTATGTAAATTTTTAGCTTGCTTAACCTCTCTTGGGTTTCAGTTTCCTCATCTATAAACAGGATATGAAAATAGTGCTTCCTTCCCAGGACTGTAGTGAGGATTAAATAAGGCAATGTATGCAAAATGCTTACATTGCCTTTTATAGCCCAGTCCCTGGCACAAGGTAAGGGACGACCAATGATCCCAGGGGATAGCTTATTTATTATGCACCATCCCGGGTTTCTCTTTAGCTCTCTTCCTGCAGGAAGACACTCTTTTGGTAATCACAGCCTCTGGTAAGTTCTGTGAGTTGCAGGCAGATCTGTTTGCTCCTTAACCTCCAAAGGGTGGGTTCATAAGGGTTGCTTCCTGTGCTAGTTCTCTTCATATAGAAAAGGGACAGTTTCACTGGGTCACCCACTTAGTGTATGTCTTAGCTCTGGGCATCGGCTGGGTGTGTGGCTCCCAGAAATGGTTTTCTGAGATGGATTATTGGCTGAGGAGCCATGTGTCGCCCTGTCCCCAGGCTTCCCTCAGCTCCCCTTCTTAGCACTTTTGTGCAAATGATCAGTCACCATAATAAAGCATTTTATAAAGTCATGATTTGACAAGAAAAAGATAAATGTAAACACTACACAGACAGCACACTGTGAGGAGAAACATCTGGATGTCCACTGCTTGTTTCCTGTTCAGAGAGTTTGGGAACTTGGGGATTTTAACAGTTGGACACGGCTAATTTTGGAAAGTATTTCATATTTGTACAAAAAAGCAAAGCACACATTTATTACACTTCACTCATCAGATGAGAGAGATTGGTGGTCAACTTCCCAGGCCTCTCTGAGAACAAAAGGGACTGAATTAGAAATGGAGCAGGGGGTTTCTTTCCTTTCCACTGTGTCACTTTTAGGGTACCCTTTCTCCCTCTTCATGACTTTGGCTCCCTTGATTTCTTCTTTTCCTTCTTACGTTCAGTTCCCTCTTAGGTTCTAGAAATCTCAACTTTGAATTCTGGCTTGGCCACTGACTGGCTAGCTGCTCTTTGGCAAATCCCTTAATTTCTCTATGCCTTGGTTTCCTCTATTGAAAATAAAATTAATAATAATAATAAACACGCACTCCCAAATGTCACAGGATTGTATAGGTTCGGTCTCCATGCTCCCTTCTCCCAGGTTCCCAGAGCATTTAATGTTCTTTCTTGCTTCTATATCTTTCAGTATGAGGTTTCCCCCTTTTTCTCCCTGGAAAACTGTGACTCACCTTTTTAGAACCAGCTTAAATATTACTGATGCTGGGAGAGATCCTTGGCCTCCCTCTCACAGCTATTAATAATAACATTTCAAAGCTCATTTAATAGCATGGAAAATTTTATGACACATCCTTAAGTTTAATAAGTGATCAACACTCACATTTACATATGGAAATAAAACTCAACAGAAATCAAGCAGGCGGGACGGGGGAGGAGGGGATGGGTGTAATCACATCTAACGGGTGCAGGGCACACTTATGGTGACAGGCACACTTATAACTTTGACTCACACTATACACAAGCAATTCATGTAGCCAAAGCATTTGTACCCCTGTAATATTCTAAAATTAAAAAAATGAGTGAATTATAAAATAACATGATCCAAATTTGATAACATATGTGTATATATATTAATTTATTAGATAAATGGGACTCTTTTTGTCTTGAACTCTAGGCTACCGGTGTAAAACTGAAAGCAATTGCTGATGAGGACCTTCACATTCTAGAGAGGAGACGGTAGGTATACACCTGCAGATGCTATTAAAACGTGGACCAGATAATCTTGCCCACAACCCCGATCAACCTACGCAAGAAAACATAAGAAACTCAAATTCTGTTTGCTAAAGTAGGAACTCCACACTAATGAGTTGTTGGTTAAATGGAGTCTGTGGTGTCGCCTCTCCTGCCTTCCCCGCAAGTTCCTCACCTCTCAGGCAGAATAAGAGTAGTTCTAAGAGGACAATTCCAAGAAGTCGGGGCTGCCTGTAAGAAGGACAGCCTGGCTTCTCTCTCTTGGCTAGATGCTGGCTGAGTTGTAGACACTGGCAGGCTCATGCAGATGCTACTTCTCAAGCAGAGGAGAGTGAGAAAGTTCTTAGGAGCTTGATACGTGCCCCCTTCCCTGGCGGTGGGGGCACATGGGCACACAGAGTCATGCCTGCTTCCTGTCTGAAGCACTCTGCAGATGGGAGGCTGGATGGGCAGTTTGCAAAAGCAGGGCAAGGAGGAAAAGCATTTGACTTTGCTGTTCAGCATGGAAGGGATGTCTGGGTTTTCCAAGGACCAAGGGGATATTGCAGAAGGTAATTGTGTTTAAAGCTCCTTGAAGGTCACCCCTGCAGAAAATGGCAGTAGAGAACATGCAAAAGCTGAGGATGGAAGACTGCAAGACATCAGCTGGTGTGTGTGTTGCTCACACTAATGTCAGGGAGCTGCTTGGCATTTAGGTCCTCAGGGTGCCCCCAAGTAATCCACACATCTACCCATCCAAAGACCCAGGGTATGGAAATCTCCAATTGGAGACAGACAGTGTCAGCCAAGGGAGACTTAAAACAGAAACAGTAGCAGCTAAAAATTATGTTTCCCTCTCTTCCTCTTTCTTTCCCTTCCATCCCAATTCTAGTCAGCCAGAAGAAGATAGAGAACAAACCCAGAACCTGCACCCCCCATGCCCCACTCCCCACCAAAGATTTCTGACCATGACTCATGGTCTGTGTTGAAGTGTTGAAGATTGAAACTTCGATTTTGACTCAATAGAACTTGTCATTATAATCAAAGGTGACATTATCCTCATAGATTCATTTTAATCTCAAGATTCCATTGGAGGGGAAAAATTTCAGACTTGCTAATGAAAGGTAATGCCATCTCTTTCAGTTTAAAATGGTCTCAGATAAATATTCGGTGGATTCTGTTAACAGGACTATCAGGACTGCTTCTTCCTCCTGATGGTATTTCCTCTTTTCTTTCTTATTTCCGATATGATGTCTGAGTTTAGGCAGAAGCTTACATATCCTCTTCACAGTGGGAGAAGTCTCTAATCTACATGCCATTGCCTTCATCTTACAGATGAGAAAACAGAGGTTAAGTAGCCTGTAAGGACTCATAGTTAGTGAGTGCAGCACTACCTTTCTGGGGGTGAGCAAAGGTTGGTATACATGAATGAAAGATCCCCAGGTGAATGGATTAGGCGATTGAGATGTCATGTTAGAAAAACGAGGAGCATGCTGGCTGGGATGGGTAGTTGAGGTGCCAGATCTTGACACACATGTCAGGACACTCTTAGACTCACATAAAACACACCAGTCTAAAACAATTGAGTCTCTTATATTTCTGGAAGATGGACATGGTCCAGTAAAGGACCTAGGACTTCACATGGTTCAAAGTAGGATTGGTGCTATTTGTTCCATTCACTTGTTTTTCATTCATTTATTCCATACCTATTTCGTGTATTTTACATACATGGTAATGTTCCAGGCACTAGGGATAAAGAACGTAAACAAGACATACGGTCCCTGCACTTACGGAGCTTTCGTTCTAAAAAGAAGAGAGATATTAAAAACTATGCAATTCATGCCTTATTTACAATTTTTGATACATTCTATGATGGAGAAGTTTAGGGTCCCGTGAGACTGTAGAACAAGGATATGACCGATTTTGGTGGGCCAGAAAATCTTCCCTTAAGGAAATGGCATTTGAGCAAAGCTGTAAAAAAAATGAATAGATTTGCATTTCCCTGATGATTAGAGATATTGAACATTTTTTCATATATTTGTTGGCCGTTAGTCTATCTTCTTTTGAACAGTTTCTCTTCATGTCTTTGCCCACTTTTTAATGGGTTGTTTGATTTTTTTCTTGCTGATTTTCTTGAGTTCTTTATAGATTCTAGATATCAACCCTTTATTGGATGTATAGCATGCAAATATTTTCTCTCATTCTTTAGGTTGTCTATTCACTCTAATGATTGTTTTGTTGGCTGTGCAGAAGCTTTTTAATTTTATCAGGTCCCATTTATTTATATTTGTTATTTCTGCGATTGCTTTTGGGATCGTCTTCATAAATTATTTGCTTAGGTGGATGTTTGTAAGAGTTTTTCCAACATTTTCTTCTAGTATTCTTATGGTTTCATGCCTTAGGTTTAAGTCTGTTATCCATCATGAGTTGATTTTTGTGAGTGGTGAGAGGTACAGATCCTGTTTCAGTCTTCTACATGTGTCTATCCAGTTTTCCCAGCACCATTTGTTGAACAGGGATTCTTTCCCCCAGTGTATGTTTTTGTCTGCTTTGTCAAAGATCAGATGGCTATATGAGGATGGTTTTGTATCTGGGTTCTCTGTTCTTGCAGACATAGGAACACTCAAAAACTGCTGATGGGACTGCAAACTAGTACAACCTCTATGGAAAGTAGTATGGAGATACTCCAAAGAGCTGAAAGTAGAGCTACCATTTGATCCGGCAATCCAA
Source organism: Avahi laniger (assembly GCA_963575035.1). Taxonomy (NCBI): domain Eukaryota; kingdom Metazoa; phylum Chordata; class Mammalia; order Primates; family Indriidae; genus Avahi; species Avahi laniger. The sequence goes on from CAUYSK010054249.1 coordinate 49,708, forward strand.
CTACTGGGTATTTACCCAAAGGAAAAAAAGACATTTTATAAAAAAGACACCTGCACTTGAATGTTTATAGCAGCACAATTCACAATTGCCAAGATGTGGAAACAACCCAAGTGCCCATCAATACATGAGTGGATTAATAAAATGTGGTATATGTGTACCATGGAGTACTACTCAGTGATAAAAAATGGTGAACTTATACCTCCTGTATTAACTTGGGTAGAACTGGACACCATTCTTCTAAGTGATGTATCACAAAAATGGAAAAATAAACACCGCATATACTCACCATTAAATTGGAACTAATCGATCAATACTTATGTGCACAAATGAAAATAACATTCATTGGAAATGAAGCAGGTGGGGGGGGGGAAAGAGCGGATGGGTAAATTCACACCTAATGGTACAATGTACACTATCTAGGGGATGGGCACAATTCTAACTTTGACCCAAACAGTACAAAAGCAATTTATGTAACCAAATGTTTTTACCCCCATAATATTCTGAAATTAAAATAAAAATGAATAGAAGCTAGCCAAGGGGAAGGGAAGAGTTATAAGATTGTTCCAGACTGTAGGTGGGATATTCCTGTTGAGACAGAGCATGGCTTGGTCACATACTTGGGAAAGAGCTGCGTGGCTGGACAACAATGATATCAGTTGTACAAGATTTCAGATTGAGTAGATATTGGATTCAGTCCTTGATCCACCATAGATCAGTATGTGGGACAATACCCATGATCTTACTGGGGTGTACTGGGAGAATCCAGGAATTAGAGGAAGTCGCCAAAATGTAGCTATATCGTTTTGGCATGCTTACATTAGCATAATGTTAGCAACGTTATGTAACAGAAGACCCAACTAACAGTACTGAAAACTGGGATTAGCAAACTTTATGAGGGCCGGATAGTAAATATTTTAGATTTTGTAGGCCATGCTGTTTCTGCTGCAGCTATGCAACTCTGCCAGTGTAGCATGACAGGAGCCACAGACATACATAAACAAGTGAGCATGGCTGTGTTCCAATAAAACTTAATTTATTAGCCCACGGGCTCTAGTTGGTCAATCCCTGGCATAAAATATAAGGATATTTATGGTTTACTTAGCAAGAAGCCTAGCAGTGGATGGTTTAAAGGTTGATTCAACAACATCATGAAGTGAGGAAGCAGGAAAATCATCTCTGTGGTTCCCTTATGGTCATGTGAGCAAATACAATGAAGACATCAGAGTTTTGTTGTTTTTGTTTTTAGAAAAATACAGTTTATTAAATTAATAGTAGAGGGAACATGTATCAGTGAAGGAATTCACTGAGAAGTTTCTCGAAGGGCAAAAGACAGAGATTTTTCAGTGCTACATGAGAAGGAGTGGTTTATGGTGGTTGGGATAACAAGGGCTTACAAACTAGTACTCTGGATAGAGCAGAAGAAGTCTATAAGCCTGCCTGAGACTTGTTAAAACCAGTCTCATTGCTCACTGCTTAGCAAAGAGTCTTCAGTTAGGTCCAGTAAGTATCTGGAATTCAAGGTCCTTCATCAAGTATTTCTGCTTAGAACCAGTTGAATGAAACACAAAAATTAGTTTTGGTATCTTCTGGGCAAGTGTTGATGTAAGTGGAAATTCTATCTTTTACAGTTTTAAAGTGGCCACTGAACTCCAAGCATCCCTGTTCAAAGGACAACATCCCAGCAGGAAGGAGGACATAGCCCAAGGGGCTTCTCCTCACAACACTCCCTCTCAAATCTGGGAGGAATTCTTTTCCAGAAGCTTCCTGTCCTCCACTACAGTCTTATCTGTATGTTTCATTGGCTTAAACTAGGTCACATTTCCGCCTCTACACCTACCACCGGCAAAGAAGAATGGATAATCACAGCTCTTCCCTGGGCTGCCTGACTGAACAAAACTGGGAATCTGTTTGCAAAGAGAAAGGACTTTAATGGCTATTGAGAAGACCACCAACTGTGTCCCCCAGAACCATTACTGACTTTCCTCCTCATTAAAAGAAAATGCAGAAACAATGGGAGACAGACACTGCTGTAGAAAGTGTAGCTAGAGAAGCTAAAACAGCTCTGCACGAATTAGATGGATCTTCACTGTGCAGCCGCTGATAGTGGGCTGGGTGCCCTGATTGGAGCTTCAACAGTGCTGGCTGCTAATGAGAATAATCAGATCTTATCTGCTTGGGAATTTGGATTTTGGTTTTCATTACAACATTTAAGGGGAAACACCCCTCCAAGCAGTCCCTCTTCCCTAGGGGCACACGGAACCAATCTAAGGAAAAAGGACAGGAATCTTCAGTTTATCTATAAAACAAACATAGTTTAAATAATCAGCCATAGGTTATCGGATCTCTTCTATTTATACTCTACTTTTATGAGAAACTGGCAAAGTATATATACACATGCCAACGTCAGGGATTTAGTAAGAAAAGCCATTTGCAGGGAGTGTTATAATTAAAGTCATACTAATTCAGCCCAATCCTTAAACACCTACTCCTCCTCAGTCTGTACTGTGGGGTAATGACATAATTATAGCCCTGAGGAACTGCAGGACATGGGAGAAAGAATGAACTCTTTTTTTCAAGTTTTATGTTAATTGCATGTTACTGTTGTCTAATTATTTGTCAGGGAAAAGCAATGAAGAATGATGAGAAAAGCATGGGTTTTTACAGTTGGCAGACTTGGGATCAAATCTCAGCTCTGCTACTTAGTAACTGTCTGCCTCAGTTTCCTCATCTATGCTGATAAGACTTTTTTGGTACCTCCAGGCCAGTTTAAGTGCACAGAAAGATTAATCTGAGGCTTAGTTTGATTTTTAAAATTAATCTTCTTCATAAAAGTTAGAAATTCAAAACTCAAGTTCTTCCTTAAGCCTTTAAATTCAGCATTAAATTTTGTCGATCCATTTATAAGTCCAACAAATTTTAAAAATCACTTTTAAGGGGGGCCTATGACTAATGTTTGGTTTCATTTGCAAACTTGGTTCATTAAACATCTTCAAATATTTTAAAGTGCATTTATACATTTCATACATTTTATTCCTTTCTTAAGGGTTTCAGTTGTCTGACTTAACAGATAAAACTTTCCTGAGTATTAAAAAAACCATTATAAGTCTAAAATATTAAACTTGTAAATGTGGGAAACTGTAGTTCTCTTAAATGTTCTGATACACTACATAAACTTAGTGACTCTTCAATTTAAAACCACAAATCTAAATCAAATTATGTAATTTGATTACACAATTTAAATTGGAGTTCTAAGACTGTCACTCTACTGGCCAAATTCATGCAAATGCTAGAAATATGTAACACTTGAATAGATTCCTTAGTGTGAAATATTAATATTAAAAAATTCTATACTTGTCTATACAAATGTCATTGAAAGTCACTGAGGTTACTTTCAACTAAGAGACCTGGTGCTACAGCCCAGGTGCTGTGGCTCATGCCTGTGATCCCAGCACTTTGGGAGGCTGAGGCAGGAGGATTGCTCGAGGCAAGAGTATGGGGACCTCCCCGTAACTGACATAGCATATTATAGCTCAGAACTCTGGAACTCAAGGGATGCTCCTGCCTCAACCTCTGGAGTAGCTGGGACTACGGGCACACACCACCATGCAGGCACTGTTTTATTTTGTTTTGTTTGTTTCTTCTGTTATCCCATTGGGAGCTCTTTCTCAGTATATATGCTGTTTCTCCTCTTCTCCCTGATCTCTTAGCATTCACTTAAGAAATTCAATCCTTAGACCTTTCTCTGTATGCTTTTCCTCTTGGTGCTGTCATTGAGTTTAATGATTTCAAATACTATCCATACACTAATGGCTCCAAAATTTATGTCTCCATCATGGACCTCTTGTATATTCAATGTCTGCATCTGGAAATCTTTTTTTTTTTTGAGACAGAGTCTCACTGTGTTGCCCGGGCTAGAGTGCCGTGGCGTCAGCCTAGCTCACAGCAACCTCAAACTCCTGGGCTCAAGCAATCCTTCTGCCTCAGCCTCCCGAGTAGCTGGGACCACAAGCATGCGCCACCATGCCTGGCTAATTTTTTCTATATATTTTCAGTTGTCCAATTAATTTCTTTCTATTTTTAGTAGAGACGGGGATCTTGCTCTTGCTCAGGCTGGTTTCGAACTCCTGAGCTCAAACAATCCGCCCTCCTTGGTCTCCCAGAGTGCTAGGATTACAGGCATGAGCCACCGCGCCCGGCCTCCATCTGGAAATCTTAATGAACATCCTAAACTAACACTGTCAAAACTCAGGTCCTGAGCTCCCCCTAA